>LOEQ01003223.1:0-24495 GCA_001685075.1 Bramus lutescens | reverse complement strand
TTCCCACAGGGCAGGGAACCCTGACTGCTCTTTGGACTGGAAATGGAGGGGAGGAGGATGGGGAGGTAATTGGGAGGATGGGAGGAGATGGAAAATTTTAATAATAATAATAATAATAATTCTTAAAAAAGACTCTTAGGACATTGGATAAGAGAATTTAGCAAGACTGTATAATTCAGAGGACCAGGATACATGCTGCAAGACAGTATCCTCTAGACATTAAAAGGATGAAATCTCAGCAATATGGTTGCCTAAGCAAGATCTGCATAATGGTAATACTAGTCCACCGGTTGACATTTCAATATTGATTGGGGGAAATGTCACTAGGCCCCACTCCTGTAAGCAATTAATGTCTGCCAACAGAGGATCAATTTTCTCCATGGATGAGAGCCCTGATGTGTTTTCCAACCCCAAGTCCTGAACACGTCTACATGAGCAACATCAAGTAGAAGAAGATATCATAAATAAAGATGGAGTGGGTAGGTACATGGGAGAAATTGGAACATAAAGAGGGAGGAGTAGAAAAGATCTAAATATAGTACTCACGCATGTAAATTTCCAAAAATTTAAAAAATGAAAAGCAAATAAATAAAACCATGAAATAACTTGAATTCTAAATGTTTACAAGTTTGTTTGCTCTATGAATGTAATGTAGTCATCTACCTGTTAACAGACAGGGGACACCTTCATGGATGTACTTAGCCTTATCCAAAACAAAGTTTTATATCTACTTTTAGAAATTTTCTTTTAAATGTGTGAAACTTGCCAAGGAAATTATTCATGAGAAATTCTTTCTAATTATTCATGAGAAATTCTTTCTGAAAGGAATTACCTCGCTGTAATATGGACACAATATACTCTCAATTATATTACTACATTGAACAATAATTTCTCTTTATTGAAAAGAGTATAACAATAAAAAATATGGAAGTGATCATAACTTTGTGAGGAGAAGATGTGAGAGGTGATGGAAAGATACAATGTAAATACAATGTGCACATGTATGAAAATTTCAAAGAAAATTTTAACTAGGAGTTCATGTCCAATCATAGTTACATTTTACATCTGCGACCAGGCTGGTTTGCAGAGACCCCACTGCACTAAAATAAGATTTAAAATATAGAAGCTGGAAAATGTCACATTGTTCCACATTCTATTTAACAAAGAAAACATGAGCATAATTTCTTGATTTTAGAATCAAAGTGACTCAAGAGCTCGAGAAATAATGGGAACCAACAAGAGCTAGCTGACAGATGAACTTTACCTTTCTGCCTTCCTCCGTCAGCCACATCCCAAACCACTCTAAACAAATGTACAATGCAAACAAAATCACTGATCTTTCTATATGCCCATGTAGTTGGAGACAAACCCACCCAGACAAGTTTCCTCAGCCTAACACCCTGTGATAGAAATTCTACAGCTTCTGCTGAATATATAAATAGTGAAATCATAAGTAAACACGTGAAGGAGAAAGCAGAGATATTGAAGGAGCCTGTGTAATTACCAAAGGATTTCCAAGATCATCTAAAGCCAGCCAAGAGTCTGCTTAGCAAACATGAGGGCAGGTATCTCCTAACTCAATATATATAGTAAACATTCAGTAAATATGGAGTAAATGGACTGTAGGGTAAAAAATGCATTTGTTATAATAATGACAATTGTTTTTCAAAGATCTAGGGCCCATTTACTGCTATTAATAATCCCATGTGATATCATTTTCTACTCTCCTTCCCCCTTTCTTCATCCAGTGATAGCAGACAGATAAAATTTACTAAATGGCTAGGAAGAGAGCATGGATGTCTCAGGCTTGAAGAAGAGAAAGACGAGCTGAAAAAGTATTGAGACTAGTTCCCAAGTCCCATGAAGCATCCTAACGCTGGAAGTATCTTCAAACTAGAACAACTAAATTGATGCCCCAAGATATCAGGTACACAAATATCTTATTCTTACTAGAGGAAGTGAATCACTGCTTATCTTCAAGAGCAAAGAACTTACAATTAGATAATGAACCTAGTCCCCACCAATTATAATGGAATGTTGCATGGAGGCATTCACTCTGTTACCCTGTTATTCAATATCAATACTGGTACAGCCAATGGGGTAAAGATCATCGGAATTTAATTGGACTGGAGTGTGTGTGTGTGTGTGTGTGTGTGTGTGTGTGTTATATATAGAGAGAGACTAAGCATCAAACTTGGGTCTTCACCATTTTAGGCAAGTTCTGCATCACTAAGCCACATTCCCAGCTCTCATTTTACTCTAAGAAATAAAAAGGTTACTTTACCTCAACTATTATGAGAAAATCAATCTTTTTCTTCAATAACACTTCATAATGAATTCCAGAAATGCTACTTAGGTTTCATATGTATGTATGTATGTATGGATGGATGGATGGATGAAGATATATACCTATATGTACAAGCATATACACACCTATATATGCATACTTCAGTTATCACATTCTTCACTGGTAAATTTAAAAATTTTCTTTCAAGGCCTTCTGAGGTATAGATTCAGTTTATGACATTGCCCCTGTTTAAAGAATAAATACTATCACCACGATCATTCAGTTTCTTATCTCTCACTGGAAAAATTATGTTAAATATGCTCTTGATCTCTAATTCTTACAATTAAATTCAACTGAGTATAATCTGATTTGGAAAATGTAGGTAATGGGGGAAGTTAATTTCTGATTTGGCATCACGCAGCCAGGAGGGGGATGGGAAGCAGACTCAGTCTCCTTAGAGTCACCCTCACAGACATTCAGGAACAAAGAACTCACATAAATTATCTAGAGAGATTTGACAGTTTTTCTCTTTCAAGAGGACTAAGACATTGGCTCTGTGTGTGTGTGTGTGTGTGTGTGTGCGTGTGTGTGTGTGTATACATGTGTGTCTAAATACAAGGAATAGACAAGCATTTAAAAGACACTGAAAGAGAAAGACAGGTTGCCTATGACAACAGTGGTCTATGACAATCTGTCTCTCATATCTTATCCTTAAAATGTCCACAGACAGGCACTTGCCTTAGAAAACTTTCTTCATTTTTATATAAAGTGTTTATTGCAGGTAGACAGATGGGTAGCGGATTGTGACTATCAGTTACACTAAATATCAGGGCTCTGATAGAGATATGAATTCAACAAGGATTAAATTATACTATAATTATAGTTGAGTGATGAGACTAAAGGCAATTTTAATTTCTTCTGTCACCCTACCTGTACTTTTCTTTCATAAAAATATTTATTTGCTAAATTAGAAAAAAAGAATACAGAAAATTAGAAAATTGCTCATACACTTAGCATTGGAGTGCAGCTTTCAGCATGGCAAAGCAGCAGAAAACAAGCCTTGTCACTCTCCCATAAACAACTAAAAAACTGAAAACTATACATACATGAACTATCAAAAAACTGTTCTAGGCACACAACATTGCAGAAGGAACTGTACATAGAACTACTTTTTCAGGTGGGTTACACAGCATGGAAGACAACTTCCCAGCACAACTTTTCAGTGTTGAAAATAAACATATACAATTCTGGAGAAAGTGAGGCATGTGGAGTTTGCAGATTATGAAGACAACGAGTTTTAGATGTCTTCACAGTCTTCCTTAAAAATGCATTGGAAAGAAAAATGCTTATGTGTAAGCTAAACCTTGATGGTGGACGCTGTAAACCAAAGTACAACAGGGCTGGAAACACATCCGATTTTGATCATAGCAAGTATGGATATCATGTTGAAATATGAAGCACACAGTAGTAACTTTTGAAAAATCTCATCATTATATAGGTGAAACTAATTTCGGGGTGAAGATAACTTTAGATTGCCCTTGACCAAATTGTCCTACAAGTTAGCTGTCTCACACAATTAGGTTGATTTTCTAAAAGCTACCACTGAGAGTTAGATAGTTTATACTCCCCAGTAAAGCCTTACTTGACATAAAAAGCACTTGGAAAATATGAAACATAATCAGGAGAAAAATCATCCAATTGAAATAACTAGGAAAGGACAAAATTGTAGGGGGTAGAAATAAAGACTTTGCTAGAGTTGTATGTAACATGAAGAGACAAATGAATGGCTTAAATTGGAAGCAACAATGTAAAATTCAAAGTAAAGTATTTACAAGATGAATTTAAAAGCAGAGAAATCACTGAAGAATGAAGATGAAATAGTAATCAACAAGTCTAAACAGTATTTGGGAAAGAAACAAGATGTATGCAGAACTACAACAATCTGTTGAATAGTGTAATTTACCCTTACTATGCATATGGTGAACAGAATTGAAAAGAATAATATTTAAATAAATAAAGTGTGGTTTGTTTTTAAATTATTTTTTTCTAAATTATAAACACACAGAATAATGAAATTTAATAAATCTGAAAACCTGAAAGAATATAAAGAACAATGCCAAATCACATCAAGACTCCTAGGAGTAAGGCAGTTAGAAACCAAAGATAGGAAGAGAATCCATAAGGCTTTATTATGGGGGAAGAGTTAGTTTACAAAGAGAATAAATCTTAAAATGGGCAGACTACACATCACTTCTACATAACCCAAATGATGGTATGAAATCTATAGATTAACAACTGGAAAACAGCAATTTAGAGTTATATACACAGGAAGAGTACTCCCCAAAAACAGACAAAATGGACATTTTCAGACAAACAGACTGAGATATTCTGTCCAGCAAATTTTTAATACTAGAACTATGAAAAGACCCTCTTCAGATACAAGGGTCAGTGATCCCAGAGAAAACCCTACAGTAAAATAGAAGAAGGAAAACAACAGAAATGTTCAGTATTTATACAAATATTCACAGCTGTTTCTCACTTAAAATTTTTTACAGTTAAATTTATTTGAAAATAATTGTACAAATATATCTTAGGTATTAACAAATATAAATACAAAATAAATACCCCAAAATATTTTTAAATGGAAAAGATAACCCGAGTAGAGTTTCTCAAGCACGCACACACACCCAAACACACCCAAACACACACATACACACACGCACACACACAAACATATATGTACACACACACACATACATTTTGGGATAGAATGGCATAAATTTTAAGGGGCCATGTTTTAAATTTAAGTACAAATATTGGGGGAAACAGAATGTATTGCTATAGATACATGGGAATGGTAAATGACTTTTGAATAGGATCTCAGCCACTCAGGAAATAAGGCCAGCATTTGATAAATGAGATCTCATGCAATAAATTAAAAAGTTTCTCTTCAACAAAGGAAATAGTCACGTGAAGAGGCAGTCTACAGAATGAAACAAAAATCTTTGCCAGTTGTATATCTAACCAAGGATTAATTTGTATAGTATACGAAGAACTAAAAAGAAAACAGACCAAGAAGTAAATGATACTCTAGTCGATAAATAGCCTAATGAATGAACTGATACTGCAAAAAGGAACAGATATTATTGCATAGCAAATATGATAAAATAACATTCAACCTCAGTAGCCTTCTTATTCCAGTCAGAATGCCAGATGGCTGTGGATGTGTGTGACAGAGAATCTTTCTGAAGAACTACACTTCTGAAGGCAAAGTAAACTAGACTAAGCACTATGGAATCAGCATGAAAGTCGAGAAAAATTGAAGGGTCCAATAGATAGTCTTAATCTAATCGTCACAGTGATGACCAAACAAAACCAAAAGTCATTAATCTGGGCAAAAGACTGGTAGAAATGTGGGTGTTAACAGGTGTGGAAAGGAGATAAGAAGGAAATAATCACAACATATTATATACCTGTATGAAATTACAAAATACCCAAAACAATAAAACAAGAAAATAACACTAGAAATAGACTTATCATATGGTCCAGCTATAGCATTCCTGACTGTTTACTTAAAGGACTGATTCAAAGTCCACAAATAACAGAGACACTTGCACAGCAATGCATACTAAGGAGCTTTTTTCAGTAACTATGCATGAAATCAACCTAGGTAGGCATGAAAATTTATCTCTCCAATCTCTACAGCACACATGATTGAAGAATACTCCCAGCTCCTGTCCTATGACATGTATCATATTCGTGCAATGCTTCCTAGAGGGTGCTCCAAGATTATGATTCAATGCAAGAACATTACAAAATTATCCTCCTTCTTGGTAGAAACATGAATCTTGGCTCAAGAACTGCCCATTGGCGGCATGAGAACTTTCTTGGATCTGCACTACATTGCAAGCCTCTTCCATATAACCCCTCTTATTTCTTTATTCTCAAGAGTCAAATTTGCATTATGCGCTGGCATTTTCTTGTTCTAATGCCCTGCCTAGTACATCTACTGAACGTCTAATCCTATCCTTGCATGTGCTTCTCCAAGGACATGTACTCATTTCTAGACATTAAATACAAAAATATACATGCACTAAACCTTCAAAAATAGAAAAATATGCCATACCAATACAAGGCATTAAACCAATATATGAGATGATGAATGGTAGCACAAAAAGGAGTATTTGTGTTTCAAGAAGTATGTAGCAAGGGAGTGAGCCTCTTGTTCTTCCGGCTGCCCAACTAGCTCAGTAGGTAGACCACGAGACTCTTAATCTCAGGGTCATGGGTTCTAGCCCCACATTGGATGCCAGTTTGTTGGAGAAGGCCCTGCTTGTTTGCCCCAGCCACCCAGATCCGAAATAATCACACAGAAACTGTATAATTTAAATCACTGCTTGGCCCATTAGCTCTAACTTCATATTGTCTAACTCTTACATCTTAATTTATCCCATTTCTATTAACCTGTGTATCACCACGAGGTCGTGGCCTACCAGCAAAGTAGCAGCACGTCTATCTCTGGCAGTGAATCCATGGCCATCTCCCTGGCTCTGCCCTTCTTTCTCCGAGCATTCAGTTCTATCTTCTCTGCCTACGTAAGTTCTGCCCTATCAAGAGGCCACGGCAGTTTCTTTCTTCTTTAGTGGTAATTACAGCATATAGAGGGGACTCCCACATAAAAGTACATGTCTTGTTCAACAGTAACCCAGTTCTCACACATATGAGGGAAATATACTAACACTGACCTGTATTCCCAGTGCTTCTCAATCATTTTTTAAATTTATTCACTGAAAATTTCATACATGTATACAATTAATCTTGATCATTTTCACCCCCACTCTTCACCTACATCTGTCAAATATATCTCCCTCCCATCCCAATGTCTTCTTTCAATGTTTTTATTTCATAACTGAAATTTTCATGTATAAAACATATTTTGATTGTATCTATCTACCCTTACCTTCGTCGAACTCCCATTAGTGTCCCCACCATGTCTCCCTATTAACATCCTGTTTCCTGTTTTCCTTATTAATAATCCCGTGAGTGCAATAGTACTACCGAAATGTAAGTGGTTGCAATAACCTCTAGGAATCAACCTAGATGGCAATCAACAGAGGAGTAGATCAGGAAATTGTAACACGGATATTAATTAGCTTTAAAAAACACCACAAAATTTACAGATAAGTGCATAGATATTTTCAGCATAGAATAATCTATCGAGTCTAATTAGTGCTTCACTATGTACACAGGTACAACAACTAGTACATAGACTAGTTGGAAGATACATTCTTAAGGGAAATGACTCTATCTACCCATTTCTAATCATCAAATGTACCATTCTCTAGTTAGAGGTAGGTACTCAAAATCCTCTCCCCCATTCTTTTGGTATGTCAACTGATATATAGTATATAAGTTCTATATAGTTAAAAATATAAGTATAATGGTATATAGTATGTAAGTATAGTGTGTAAGACTTGTGCAGTTACAAATAGAGGCTATACAGAGGTGTATGCAATAATCACACCATGCCCAAAAGACAGCAACTTACAGCACTTCTTTCCTCCCAATCCTCTGCTGCTCACATTCTTTCCAGCCTTCCTATCAACAGTAAAAAAAAAAAAAAGCTAGACTATGAATTCTAGGAAAACGCCAAAAAATAATTCAAAGACACTGCGCTCACTAACTTCCCTCATGATGCAGTATAACATGGAAATACACCAAATAAACCTTTTCTTCCCCAAGTTGATTTTGGTCATGATAATTTATCACAGAAACAGAAAAGCAAACTACTACAACATGGAATATCTGTGATTTCATGTATTTCTAATGAGATTACAAAATGCACAGCCACTTTAAAACAGTTTGGCATTTCTTCAATATGCTAAACAGTTATCAAAAGAGTCAGCAATTCTATCTGGCAGTATCTACCAAAGCTTAAGTCTACAAAAATCTTATGTGTTAACGCTTATGGTAGCACCATGGGAAACAGGCAGAAGGTGGAAACTACATAATAATCATCAGCTGATGAGCAGACCAACTTAAGGGTTCACAGTACTCTTCACTACTCAGTAATACAAACATGGGAGCTACTGCCACACAGAGCAACAGGATAAAAATCCCAGCAGCAGAGGTGACATCCTTCATGAGTCTAATTAAAAGACATTCTGCAAAAAGCAAACAAGGCTCATCTGTGGTTCTGGGACAAGTTTTCTCTACAAGATATTTTTAAGTGACACAAATGTCTCCCATATTTTAATTATAGTCATCTTCACTATTAATTGGTCAGCAATTCTTAGAAATGTATACTGAGCAAAGTAAATTGCATTGAATATGTACATACACACAAATGTATATCTGCATACATAACTTATCTTTCCAAACTGAGTGATGCTTCATAGTTAAGCCCAATATTATATGAGTAAAGTAAAAGATCCTAAAATAAAGTTGTTAAAAATGTCAATAATTTAAAGAGAAAATGGGTTTTTTAAGAAGTCTTCCATTTAATGTAATTTAAATTCCTATTCCTGAAGTAGGCAGAATAACCAGGAGTTGGACAGCAGGTGGTCTCATCAAGAAGTCATCAAACTAACAAGACCATCAAAATGACTGATGGCACTGCTAGGCCTTCAGACAGTAGGCCTGCTGGGAGTGAAATGTTTTTGTTATAAAAGCAGTACATTCCAAAGATGAGTTCTTTCTTGTAGAAATTTTTCAAGCTAGCAGTGGGCACACCATCTCTTTGAGGCCTCATAGTTAAAATCAGTCTTTTTTAAAATATAAAATAAATTCAAAGTACTAATAATAATGCAAAAATATCAAAGCAAAAGTATTAACACATATTTCTTAGACCTGCAATTGACATGACAAATAAAAATACAAATCATGATTATCAACATAGGTTTGTGTTCATTTTATAAAAACATTTGCAAAAAAGGGGTAGGTTGGAGTGATAGTAAAAGTGGGTTGTTTATAGAAGGACTCCGGTGACAGGATATCATTTATGATTCTACTATTCTGTATAAAGTGTAAGGGAAGAAAATAAATCCTTTTTCAGCTACTGAATTTGGTGCCCCGTATTCATTTTCTCATTCACCCTGCACAGAACTTCTGGTCTTATCATCACTTTTCACTGTTGAGAAAAGAGAAGTACTAAGAAGTTGAGAAAATTATCTGATATTACCAAAATAGAACTTGGCCCTAGATTTGGTTCTGATAGCGCACTGCCACTTTAAGAATGCATCATAAGTATAATGGAAAAGAGAACTCAAGAGAAACAAAGGCACTCTTACTGGGACTACTCTAATGAAATTTTTGGATGTAATCAATAGGCCTGGGGACTCAGAAAGAACAATATATAAGAAATAAAAGAAAATGGCAATACATTTAAAATATTTAATTACAATCACTCATTATTTTTGGTGCTCATAGCCCCCTGCTTTTCCCCTATGTGATTTAAAAAGATTTCAAACTTTTCCTGCCCAAATAAACACATAACCTAGAAAAAGTATAAACATAAAAATCATTGACATTGTAGATTTACTTATGCCTATAACATTTTTGAGTGTGATACTTCATGACATAGTTTTCTTTAAGTTCATGCTGTATTTGATGTTTTTTTGTTCCTTTTTTGTTCTTGCCACACTTGGTTCACTTAATAAGTGCTTCTCATAAGAGCTATTTGCAGGGAATGGTGGGTAGCTTCCTGAGATTGTTTAGCCCTTACAATACAAGGTGTGTTCCGGATTGTTTGTTGGTCTTGGTCTTGTTTTTTGTTCTGTTACTTGTTGTTTTTCTTGTTTCAATAGTAAGGCAGACTGAACTACTGGGCATGACAAGATCCTGACAAGCTTATGCTCTAATCCTGCTGATAATTATTAGAAAAAGTCTGTTCAGAAGATTTCAGGTTGAACTCAAAAGCCAGAAACAAGTTTCTAAAAGTTTATCTCTCTTGGGCACATTTATCTTCACATACTCAGGAGTTTCAGGACGTCTACTATAGATGTCTCCATGGGGGCTAGTCATCCCATGGTCAGTTGCTTTCTGACCATTTGTGAGGGTGTTTTATTGGTTTGTTGGTTTGGGGTAGGTTGGTTTTTGTTTTGGATTTTTTTCTAATGGTCTCTGTCTCTTGCAAAGAAAATCTTGGTGAAGATTGCAAAAAACACTTCTCTTGTATATAAAAGTGTTTAGAATGCAGGTTGGACATTATACTGGGTTAAAAAGTGGTGCTTGTAGGTTCTCCTCCAAAATCCATGACCTCACCAGCCCTGGTAGTTGGCTAAGTTACCAGTCCTAGGCATGATTTCCCTTCTATTCAAAGGGTTTTACTTCCAACTCCAGCACTTGAAGCTCAAGAAATATTTTGGACGAGGGGAAAGAAAGGTTGCAAGACAAAGTACCCAGGAATCTGCTGTGAGAATGTGTCTCCTAGAAATGACAGGGAAGCTTCTCCCATGGTTCTTTGCCAGGTTCTCGGGAAGAAAGCGCTGGAGCAGAATGGGACCCACCTGACATGCCCTGGGGCTGAGGGGGATGGTGACTACTCAGACTTCCCCCCTGGCCACTGAGGAGAAACAAACACACTGAGTTGGGAGTCTGTTGAAGCAGGATCTCATTTAAGTTTATTAGGCAGGAACTTACATAGGCTGAGATAGTGGGTGGGAAGCCTGGGATACGCCGAGGTGGAGCAAGGAACAAGGGTAATAACATTCTGCCATGTTAGTGGTGGCTGGCCAGAGTTATGTCTAGGCTGGGTTGTGCTGAATCATTTCCTGTGTGAAACTTAGAGCCTGAGACTGGTCTACAAACTCAAGCTAGGCTCAGGAAGTTATACTGTGCCTTACCAAACTCAAGTTAGGCTTAGGAAGTTACACTGGGCCTCATGCCCAGGCCTCATAAGGCCCAACAGTACTTCAGCAATGTGTCTACCTGAACAAGGCCTGAACAGAGACAACAACAACAGATACGCTAATGTGGATGACAGTGTGGCAGGAGGGATATCACAAGGCCTCAACTTTACACAAAGAACTACAAGCAACTAAGGAATGCTGAGAGTGTGATGACTTTATGAGATAGTCTTCTCCAGTGAAGATCACACCAATTGGTTATTCAATACTAAATGATCAGTCATGACACCATATAAATGCAAGTAAAGTAAAGACTGAACATGTTATATATGTATATTGATGCAAATGTGTTTGTATAGATGTAGCAAATGCAATGCAAAAAGAGGAGACTAGGAATTTGTGAGGGATCAGGGTAGAACAACATGGGAGGAGTTGGAGGAAGGAAAAGGAATGGGGAAATGATGTAATTATATATCTATTTTTATAAAAATTGAAACATTATTTAAGGTTTAATGTTCACATCATTGTATGTACAAAATGTGACTTTCAACAGTACATAAGATATAAAATTACTACCATAATGTATCTTGTGACTATAGGAGGAAAAAAGAAATGCCAAGAGATTGACCTGTATCTTTCAGTGGAAATGGTTCAAGGTCCCTGTGATTCATGTCCATTCTTATGGAATCATACAACAGTTTATTAAAATGATTTAAAAAGCAGTTTCATTTTATGGTAATTTTAATCATGGAGGGGTAACAAATGGTTTTTCTTATTAGGTGAACTTAATTTGTAAAAAGGAAGAGGTCTATAAATGCCCTGGAAAATTTCCCTCTCATGTAAAAATTCTAGTATATTCCAAACAAATAAATTTATTTTATAAGTCTTGAGTTCTTTCTACGCAAAAATTAGATTATATGACCACATGAGTCTGAGTCAACTTTCATTCATAATTCTAAATATACTCCCCCATTGTTTCTCTGACAGAAGCATATTTTAAGATGGCTGACTTATTGCATATTGTAGCAGCATAATGCTAAAGAATCTAATCTTTACTGATATTGTTGCTTTCTTAAAGAATATTTCAAATCATTTCAGTCTTAAAGTATACTTTAAATCCATCTTTGATTTTTAAAATCAGGCATTGTTCAAGGTAGAAGAATGACAAAAGGTCACTGAATGCATTGATTGTGGGGGTCCCAATTTAGTCAGCCAGACAGACTCATTTCTTGGCTAATAGTGTCATCCCAAATGAACAGTGCAATTCAATCAATTCTGATAGCAAAACTAGGGCATTATTCTTCATAAGAAGATTTTTTAAAGCAATCAAATCAGGTTTCATGTCCAGCAATTCCAATCTAAGTATATTTTGTTTGAAATCTTTGTAAAATGAAATTTTCTCCAAATTAAGGAAATATGAATTCTTTACTCTATTTTTTGTTATCTAATGTATTATTTGCACCTTAACTTGAGAAAAATAAAGATAATACAAAAGTAGCAATTATATTACAGTATTAATACAGAATAAATACCCACTGGTCAAAATAGCAAGGAAATTATTTTTACAAATATTGTGATATTTTACCATGTTTGAAGTAAAGTACACAATTCTTTAAAATAATTATGTGGTAGATAACCAATAAGAACTTAAAATCAAGAAGCTTCTCCTAAATAAAAGACATTTTGGGGGTTATCCAACTGAATTTTCAGCTATTGCAAATTTTCCTTACATGTCTTACTATGTACTTCTTTTTTATTGGAGCTACATCTATAGTCTGATTTCATACAGTCTTACAAGGTAACAAATATAGACCAGATAGATGGCTCAGCAGATAAAGTCACCAAAGCTGTCCCCAATACCCATATAGTGACAGGAAAGAACCAACTCCCGAATGTTGGCCTTGGTCCTCCATTTGTTTATTGTGACATGCACATGCCCATACACATAGTATATACAAATAATTTAAAATAAACAAGGTAATGAGACATTTCAGAAGCTAGGAGAAATTAAAAGTGTTTTAAGAAGGATGGAGTGCTGCTAAATGAGAATCAATGGATCTGAGAAAGAGAACTATTCTAAAAATGATTACATTTTGTGAAAAAGAAGCTGAAAATGGAACTATATCTACAAAACAACACAATGTATGGTTATTTTTCATTTGTGTTTCTAACAAAAACATCAGGATTTGAAGTGTGAAGTGTGTGTGTGGGGGGGTGAGTGCCTGTGTGGTGTGGTGTGTGTATGTGTATGTGGTGTTCATTGTGTGTAGTGGGTGTGTGTGATGTGTGTATCTCTGTGCATGTATTTTGAATTTGATGTCTGGTGGAAATGATGCAGCAGAAGAGGGAGAGTTACTTGCTATAGGAGAGAGAATGGAACATATTTTGTTGGACTCACTTCCTTGAGAGGCTAGGGATGATGACGGCTGAACCCCAGCTGAGGAATTGACTATGACGGTGATAAAGATTCTGCTCCCACAGTAACATAAAAAATGTAAAAGGGTATTTATGCAGATGAGTCTTTTTGCTTTGGCACAATGTCAGATTTTCTAACCACAAGAATAAGAAATCAGGACAGATAAAATATTATTGCAATCAGTTCTACAAATTCCCAAATGGAGCTTAGCCTGTTCTCACACTCCATAAGAGACCATTGTTACACATACTACTACACAGGCTATTGTGCACGCCTCAAAATTATGGGTTAATTAAGCCAGCTATTAGGGAATTTGAGTCAATAAGATGGTTGATTTTAATTTCACAATCTGATTTTCAAAAAGCAATTTTAAATTCTCTGGACACTGTTCTTGTGGTGGTGGCTAAAGAACTGTTTGCTTTAGGGATAGAGTTCTCTTAATCCTCAGGGAAGTTGAAGGTATAATCAATGGTGTTTGGGTCTGACCAGTCTAGTGCTTAGTGGACCATTTAATGAAGCATCCTGAAAGCTTTATTCAGTTCATCACTCACCTTTTGTGAGAATTCACCCTAGGGGCTTCCTCCAATCTTGTTTTATCCCCTTTCATCACATCCTAGGCAATCTGCCAGTGCTGCATTCTGGAAGCACATAGAGTTTATTCAAAATTCATCAGTGAGCAGACACTATATTCAGGCACACCAGAAAGCTATTTCAGCAGGTAATGCATCAAGTCTGTATTTTCAGGCGTTGATTAGAGACCTCAGGGGTAAAACCATAATGCCATATTCCTAAAAAAATAAAATAAAAAATCAGATAGCTAATATACTCCAAGGGCTCAATCACCAGCTTCTCTCATACTATTCTGTTATTCCTCCCCCAAAAATGATTGTTACTCATTTACATGACATTTTAGAATGTAACCCATTAAAACACTTAGCTGTTATCCTAGATTAAAAACCAAGTCTGTTTGAGATTAAGGGTATCAAAGTTTACATGGAATATCAGAGGTCGACTCAGAACTTACTGATTAAGTTATGTATCACTTTCTAATTTACATATTATGATTTTCAGTTCCTCTCTCAATGAATCACTGTATTGATTTCAAGGTTCAAGAGAAACCAGAAAATAATAAAATAAAAGAAACATGAAAGTGACGTAAGATAAGAAGCAAAGAGACAGTAAGCCTTGAGCAAAGAGAAGGAAAGAGCTAGATTAGGAAGGAACTATGAAGTAAATAGTGGGCATAATGAAAATGAAGAATTTTGTACAAATCATTTGAAGAGAAAGGGCAGAGAGGAAGGTGAGTTCTCCAGCACTTGTGCAGGACCGATGGGGAGAACCCAGCCCAGGTGCCCAGGCTTTTCCAAAGGTCACTCTACTTCCTCCTGGTGATTCATCTTATCCCTGACAGAGCTAGGCCTCCTACTGCTGCTCTTTTCTCCTTCCACTGCTTTTTGGCATTGTAAAATGACATTACTATTGCTGTAATCTTTTTGTTTAAGAACTCATGGCCTTAGGACTAAAGATTTCATTACAAGTATAAAACATTTCAAAGTTTATAAATTTCTTACTTCATACATAGTCTACTCCAGAACTGACAATAAATCCATGAAGCATATATTGTCTAGGCCTCTCCAGCAAGGGATATGAGTGTTCCAAAAGGCACTGGAGACCAAAGAGTGTCATTAAATCATGTACCTACTGGAAGTCAAAGTCAAAGAGGACATTACACGTGAAGCTAAAGGAAAGTCAAGGCCACAGCCAACATTAACCCATATGTCTAAATATCAAAGTGGCTGCAGGAGGAAAGAGAGGACACAGATCAAGTACACCAACATATTAAGTCAAAAGCGAAATGTGGAAAGCGCATGGAGGTAATTGGTTCTGAAATATTGGCATCTGTAAACATTAATAATGCTAAAATTTGTTCCTTTATATGAATCTATTAGCCTGGACAGCTAATAGCAAATGCAAGATTGTTTAGAAAATGACAAAGGATAATAAGCAGCAGTAACAAGGTAGCAGACAAAAAGATCCGAAGTATGTATATGTGGTCTCAGGTGATTACTTGAAAAGTTGTCACTTGTAATGTGCAGTCCTCAAGCTCCAGAGTCCCTCAATATAATACCAAAGAAAGCACAATTACATATATACTCCTTAGGATACTGCTGTTTACTCTTTAGAATTCCAATACTGCCAATATTATTTATTCGTTTTGTGTTGTAACAAAAACAACAGTCAATTTTTGCTCTTTTTGAACATTTTAGGACATCTCTTGCTAATGGTAGGCATTGGGAATGCTAAAAACTGAAACATGGACCAAGCCTAGAATTTTTTTCCTATCCGTTCCTTTTATGATTTTTCTTTATCACTTACCTCAGCCTCACTACTCCTTGTAATACCTACAGCAAACAAAATCCCCATGTTTTTAACACTAAATGTTTTATGCACTTTGACTGGAATGTTATCCTGCCTTACATGTCTTTTTACATGCCTTACTCCTTCCTCCCATTAAGTACATGAAACAAATATTGACACATCTAGCCCATCTACTCTGTTTTCTTACTCTTCTCTGCTTTATGCTTCTCATCTGATACAAATATATATATATATATCATATATCATATATAGCATACCATGTATCTTCATTTGTCAAAAAGTCTACCCCAAGTGAAATGTCTTGTAGAGAGAACATATTGCCTTATGCTCAATCTCCTTGACTATAGAAACACTTTCTAGGCCGAAGAGAGCACTATAAATATTTGTTGAACAAAATATAATTATACTTCTGGGATGTCTGTGCAGATATACTGTGAATATCTCAAGAGACAATCATATCTACTATTACCATCTCATTCCTGGTATTTTGCAAATGATCTGGACACTATTGACTGTCAAGTGAAAATGACTGAGGGGAAATGTGTATTCTTTCACATTCCTGTGGAGCAGACCATAGTATGACTTCCTTATTTCTTCTGCCAATTTTAATTTTGTACTGTTCTTTGAACTCCTTGCCAAGGCACTGATTTGCTATTCTGAGGGTGTCAATTCTCCTCAAATGATCACATTTAGCAAATTAATTCAGAATTCCTGTGGCTTTATTTTCTGAGGATTCTTTTCCCAAAGACTATTTTATCTTTCTTTCTTTTTCTCTTTTTCTTTTCTCGCCTCCCCTCTCTCTTTGCATTTCATGAGATGATTGTTAATTAACTCACCTTACAAACTACTAAAGTATGCGAAAATGCTATTTGGGTAACACAAACATTTAGTGTTAAAAACATGGGAATTTTGTTTGCTGTAGGTATTACAAGGAGTAGTGAGGCTGAGGTAAGTGATACCTCACAAGTAATTAAAAGAACTGAGCACATTCTGAATTTTAGGTACCATGCTTCATTTTTAGTGTATAAAATATAATGTCTAAAATTCTAACTATCTAGATCATGCTTTCTGTGGTCTTTATGCACTTTAACATGTTTTTTCCTTCCAATAAATAACAACCAAATTAAAACTATGTCAACTCTAACATTAACAGTGAAAATTATGGGACTGGAGAGATGGCTCAGTAAATAAGAGCACTGGCTGCTCTTCCAGAGGACTATGGTTTAATTCCCAGCACCTACATGGCAGCTCACATGAAGGCAAAACATCAATGCACATGAACTCAAAGTAAATAAGTCATTAAAAAATTGTAGCCGAGCATCGGTGTGGCAGGCCTTTAATCCCAGCACTCAGGAGAAAGAGGCAGGCAGATGTTTGTGATTTTGAAGTCAGCCAGGACAGCCCAGGCTACACAGAGTAATCCTGTACCAAGAGGGGGGGGACTCAAACTTATGCTTGACTCTGCCTTTCTCTTCTGCAGCTAAGTGCCTGCTGAAAGTTTTTCCTAAAAACAAAAAACACAACATAACTTCAGTCACTAGTATTTTGTACTCTCCCTTCAAAAAACTATTTAGAATTAAAAACTATAAAAGTGGACGGAAAGAAATACATAACACAGTATCAAATGGTGCTAGGGTTCAGCTCTAAATGACAAAGCAATAAATGAGATTGACAATACGCAACCGAACTTTCAATATCCTGGGGACCAAGATGCAGAGAAAATCCTGACTTGAGTAAAGACAGGGAAGGACAACAGGAAATGGCTCCTCGCTGTGAGGTCACCCTTCTTAACTGCTCCTGTCATAGTAGCTGTGTGATGGAAGAGTGATGTTTCCAGAGCCATGTACTATTCTTCTATAAATGTCCTCTATTTCCTGCTGTGTAGTGATTATTAGGAGACAAAGAAGAAGGAGTATTCTAGATATGACTTTCAGTTCTTCAGTTTGCCATATACCAAACTACAATTGTACATATACCCTAGCAACACAGATACATTCATTAATTTGTCATGTCACAGTCTATTTTAAAAGCACAGAGCAGAGCTCATGCTTCATGGGTTGGGCCTCCTATAAACATTGTAATGGACTGAGAAAAATTACGTGCTTCTGGAAACATACCTTCCACAATTTACTCAACACCAAGTACTAAAATTATTTTAGTCCTCAAAATAATACTTTGAAATAATAATTAAAATGAGTAAAATAACTTTCAGGAAGGGTAAATCATTGCACAGTATGATACAATCACCATTGGTTATAATCATGACTGAAAATGAATCTGTCTCCAAAGTTCTGTTCCTCCAAAAATAAGAGAGATTTTAAGTAATATAAAAAATATTTGAACTGAAATTGTAGAAATGGTTACAGTCATGATCTTGGTCTTCATTTGGGGCAAAACAGAATATATCTGTTTATGTGGAAGACTCCATATACTCTTATATATGTCATTCCATATATCCCTTATGGTATCATTATGTTATTGTTAGATAAGGGAATTATTAAAGACAAGAGAGAAAGAAAAAAGTGTCAAGGTGAAGGAGCTTAGTCACACACCAAAAGACAGACCCAAATACTGAATTTCAGGCTGCAAACTGCAAACTCAGTGTTTTGCTGTTGCCTATCTTCCTTTACATTATGGTTTAACTCCATATATGGAAATATTTAATTAGACATTTTAATATTTTTACTTTGTGCGTGACAGTCAAGATATATAATAGTACACTATGAAAATTATCCAATAGAAATGTCTAATAAGAGTTTTTCTCAAATCTTATATTTTGAGAATGATAATCCACTAAAAACTGCAGTGTAGCAAAAAATGGAAAATGCTTCATTACATTCTAGATGGTATTTAAGTATATGAGCGTTAGTCAAAGAAGACTGTGACAAAAAGAGATGTCCTTGACCTTTGTGATATGTATAAGGTTAACAGCATATCTGTAATTAAAAGTTAATCAACAACTAAAGCAGACACTATAAAGGCAATGCAGTAACATATACCTGATTTAAAAGTGGTTTATGACCTTAAATCGAAAATAGTTTATATGAAATTGATAAAACACTAAGGCACAAACATTATACAGGAAATGAAAGCATTTATTTATAGCTCGATTCAGCTGAAGCTCATTATGTGAGAAAGCAATAAGTAGCCAAAGAAATGTCTAGGTGGTTAATATTAGTGTAATAGCTATAAAAGATCAAAAATATGTGTGAGATGACCTTTTCAACATTGTGACATTCTATACAAATATTCCATATTACTATAAAGAATAAAGCCTTCATGGGATCTACCAACAATTTATCTTAATCTTTGAGTTTCTGAAATTTCATGCAAACTGCTGCAAAATAATGTGAAACTGGCTCTATGTTAGAGGTAAGGACATAATTCTGAAATGAAATGCTCGAAGAATTAGGAAGAGGTATGTAGGGAAAATGTTTGGATGGGAAAATATTAAGGCAGGGCTCCATAAAGAGCTGCATGATGATTCTCTTGACTCTTAAAAGGTAGGAGAAAAGGGCACTTTAATTTCCTTCTATGTACTTTTCATTAGTCAACAAAACCAAACCAAACCCTGATAGCCTGATGCCCTTAGGAAGTTATCATGCTTGCCATAGGCTAAATCATCACTATTTTAGTATTGATTGCTCTATTACAAGCATGAGCTTTCACCTAGAGAAAATCAGCAGGATAGGAAAGAGTAGTGCTATAGTTGCCAGAGACAAGTTTTGTATCAGTACTCTTCACCATTGAGCTCATGACTATAGAAAACACAAGACATTGAAATCTCAGCACTTTGTGTCTTCTGCCATTCAGACCCGTATATTCCAAGTTGCTCTCATTGAAACTAGAGGCATCACTACAGTCACACACATGTATTTTCTTTCATTACCTCCACATCTTTATGCTAACAAAATCTTTCTACTCAGATGAGTTCAAGTTCACAGAAGGTAGAATGTAGTTATTTTGGTATACTATAAATTTTTTGAATATATGTATTTATGCAGCAAGATCATCAACTTTATACTCTGTATCAGAGTCACGCTGCTCACCTCAAAGTACCAGAGAACCACTGAAGTCAATTGCTCAGTTGTAACTCATCATATGGCTATGCCAGAACTAATTCAAACACCCACTAAAACATATTAAGTTGTTTTCTCTTTGAACTATTATAGATAAAACTCTCATGACTTTCATAATTAAGAGTCTATCTAAACATAAGTATAGCATACCCCAAACAGCCACTGAAATAATATATATATAAATATATATTCTACCTATAGTGTTGTATTTTATCAATAAATAAAGATTTCCTGAAGATCTGAGAGTAAAACAGTCCCATGTTGGGTACCAAATGATGCACAATTAATAAAAGCTTGGGGTCAAACTTTGTGCTTCAACCTGAAGATTCAAAAAGCAAAACAACCAGCCGCTGGCACTTATCTTGACCTGCTGTAGGAAGATTCACAGCTTGTAATTACCCACCTACTGGGGCGTGGCCTCTTACTATATATGCAGACGCTGAACCTGTGTCCATTTTTTTTTTCTCCTTCCCCTTGCTCCTTTTCTCCAATTGCTTGTTTGGATTGTTCGGATTCTATCTCCATCCATCGTTCAAGCAGAAAATCCTGATCTGTGAGCTTACCCCTAAATAAATATCTATCTCTCAGTTCTGAGCTAGTGTGGGATTTCTTTTAAGTATCCGTTCACCACTTCACCTGGCAGGTTCACCGCAACATCGACCTCAGTCTGGAATGGCAATCCCATTTCCCAGAATCTCAAATGAGACTGTATCTGAGAACTAGCACAGTGCTAAAACTGACGAGTGAGAGCTCTAGTTGTGCGACATCACTAAGCACTTCTGTGCACTGCTATATTTTATTCATAAATGGTGAGTACTCATACTCAGTGATAGAGTGGATTCACAGGGACAAATTTACAAGGGAAAAATGCTTCTGATTTTCATGGGCTGATTTTTCCATCCATGTCGTATTCCATGAAGCATAAGTTCAAGTCTTCTGCTGTATTTAAATTGGTTTTCCTGTAACTACTGAGTTTGGAGAGTTGGCTATATATATGTCAACCCTTTTTTGGATTATAGGGCATGCCTTTCTTTTTATATTTGAAAACAGAATATTTCACAGAAGTAGCATTTTTTATTTTGATGGAGAACAAATAAAAAAATTTTCCTATGTATTTCACTTTTATCATTTCTAAGGTCTTAATGAGACTTGGATTTTTTATTTCTTATGTTAAAGAGTTATTTTTAATTTATGCATATGTATATGAGTGTTTTGCCTGAATATATGGCTATGCATCATGTGTATGTAGTGTGCTCCAGAGGCCAAAAGAGGGCATCTGATCCATGGACCTGGAGTTACAGATGTGTGTATATGCATATAAATGAATAGGACCCGCTCAGTCTGTATAGTATTACCTATATGTATATGATCTATCATTATTTAAAGGTGAATCATTTCTTCAAATTACCTGTATAACTTTTATTTGTATGTGAGCTGTGTATTCTGTCTCATTGACCTGCATGTCTACCCCTCTGATTCCACAGACAAGACAATAATTACTGAAAGTATCTTAACTGAAACTTTTTTTTCATTTTCTTTATTATTATTAAAAATTTCCATCTCCTCCCCTCCTCNAAAACCCAGTGCCATTGTCCTTGGCTTCTCAGTCAGCTCTCCATGTCAGCCACGATAAAACTCACTATTATTCCTCAAGTTTTATCCTTCTTTTTCAAAATTGTCCCAGCTAATCGAGTGTTCCCTTTTGTATAAAAACAAAAAGTCCTTCTGGAATCAAGATAAGGAATCACACTAATATTATAAATCGATTTTAAAAAATGAGAGATGATCCATGTTCCAAAATAATGAGTGTTTTAGTTCTTTGATTTCTCTCCTCTACAGTTAATAGTTTAAAGTATACAGGGAACTGAGGACTACTAAGAGAGGGTGAAATCAATCTCTCTCATGTGTGACCCCCATTGTTTATTCATTACAAATTTGACAGCTCTGAAATTATAGATATACAAGCCACACTAAACAGATTAAGTAGGTTCTATTTACATATTTATGTACATGTATAACAGCAATAATAAAAATGAAGACATCAGTTTGAGAGGGGGTGAGGGGAGACACATGGAGAGGGTTGGAGAGAGGTAATATGGGAAATGCTGGAGGGAGGAAAACAAGGAAAGAAATGACTATATTTTAATTTAATTTTTTAAAATGAAGAGTGATTTTAAAAGAATACAGTTAATGTTTATGCCCTAATATCAGAGCAAAGTATACCACATGGAAAGAAATCCACACAGCAATCTCTCATGAACATATGTAAAAATATTCAGCAAAATCGTAACAAATCAAATTCAACATTGTAATGAAAATGTATATATACTATGACCACATTATTTGAGGTATGCAAGCTTACATAAAAACTCAAAAATAAATTAATAAAAATCCATCACATTGATGAGTTAAGAATAGTACTCATGGCCGGGTGGTGGTGATGCATCACTTTATCCCAGCACTCAGGAGGCAGAGGCAGGCAGATCTCTGTGAGTTAGAGGCCAGCCTGGTCTACAAGAACTAGTTCCAGGACAGGCTCTAAAGCTACAGAGAAACCTGTCATGAAAAACCAATAAACAAACAAACAAATAAAAGAATAGTAATCATATGATCATATGAATTAATTATGGGAATGTTTGACAAAATTCAACAAACTTGCATGATAAAAGCAAACTCTGAGCAAACTAAGAATAAAGAAAAACTTCTTCAAACAGATAAAGATTTATCAAAAGAGTAAATCCCGTTTTTGAGGAACTGGATGCTTTCCCATAGAAGAAATAGAACAAGGTCAGATCACTACCAAGGAATATTCTTCCTCAAGATTTTTTTTCACATCATACCAAATGTGCTAGATAATACAAAGGAATAACAAAAGATACACAGTATGAAAAGCAATCAAATTATTCTTTTTCTCTTGTGTTGTAGTATTTATACAGGAAATCTAAAGGAATTAGCAAACATATAATACATGGAAGTACCAATAATTTATTTGCAATGAATATTTGGAATTTGAAATTTAGAACAATTCCATTTTAATTACAATTTAAATTTAAGTACTTAAGTTTAAATATAATGAAAAATGTACAAGCTCCATGTGAGAAACTACAGGCTCAATTTTGTTAAGTGGATTCAAACTTCTAAATAAATGCGAAAGGGGTACATTTGCACATACAGAAAAGGTTGCCATCATTAGGACTTCCAATTTTCCAAAATTGATGTACAGATTCATTGTGATCACTATTGTAATCTCAGAAAATCATAATGTATATCGCTGAAATGCATTTTAAAATTAAATGAAGTGACACAATATCCATAATGGTCCATAAATTAATGAAAGAGAACTAACTAGGAAAACTGAAACCACTATAAAAGCTATAAAAATAAAAATAATGTGAGATTAGCAATAAAAGGGGTGGGGACTACAGGATGTAGAAAATAGCATTCAAATAAATGAGATGATCTTTAACAAGGGAGAAAAGATAAAAAAAATTAATGAAATAATTACAAACATTCAAGAAACTGCTGTGGAACAACATACTTGGATATCTCCACCAAATAAAAGAACATGGACACTGATTTTTCTCTATTCACAAAAATAAATACAAATGAAACCAGAACTTTCAACGTAAAACATGAAATTGTAAAAATGGATGAGAATAACAAGAAAATTTAGGTAACTTTGGATTTCGAAATTACATTTTTGATTCATCATCAGATGCAAAATTATAAAAGGAAAGTAATGTTAAATTGGACTTTATTAAAATAAAAATGGCTCTACAAAATATACTAATAATAGTATGAAAATATAAACCACAGAAGAGAATATTTGTAAACCATTTATCTGGTAAATACCATATTTGTTAAAATATTTTTAAGACTGGACAATAATAACCTAAAAAACAAACAGTCCAAAGATCTGAACAGATAACTAACCAAACAGATACAAATAAAAGAAAACCATCAAAGATATTCCACATCATTATATAATTATTAATATAAATTAAAACAGCAGTGGAATATCACTACACACCTATGGTAAGAATCCAAATCACTGACAACATCAAGTACTTGAGAGATATGCCTGAGCAAAAACTGGTAGTGGAAATGCAAAACTGTATAAAAATTTGGACAACTGCGGGGTCAAAGGATTCCCCAACTCAGCCTGCTTCCAGGCTGAGGTCTGGGGTCAAATTGGTGAGGGCAACTGTTGCAGGAGTTTCTTGGTCCCACTGAGCCTGCAACCAGCAAGGGAGTCCTTTAGTCTGCAAGGTCCCTGGCTAGCAAGTGGCCCGGATCTTGTACCAGAAGATCCCTCTTTCCAGAGGGGTGAGTGAGTGCTTGACCAACAGCTAGCCTGATGCCTCAGAAAGGGGAGCTCAGGCACCCTCCATCCCCCTAAACTTTCTGGCCATCCAGCTGGGGCTGCCAACCCCAGCCTGCTGCCTTTCTCTTCTCATCCCATCCCAGCTTCCCTTCCCCAGCACCCTT
>LOEQ01003222.1:131628-143317 GCA_001685075.1 Bramus lutescens | reverse complement strand
GAATTGGGAGGAGGGGAGGAGATGGAAAATTTTAATAATAATAATAATAATAAAAAATATATCTGAAAAAAGATGTCTGAGAATTTAATAGGGATCTGCCTGGAGCCAATGTGCCAGGTTCCAGCACAACACCGCTGCTAGGTGCAAGACACTGGAACTGATATGATATACATCGCCTATCCTTATAGAGAGGGCAGTGCAGTGAGGAAGGCAAATAAATGGCGAATATCATTTAATGTGTGATAGTGATATATATCACAAGAGGAAAGGATCAGAATCTTACTGGAAGGTGAAGATGAGGTAAAGGAAGACAGCAACCCCAGGGAAGTGACATTTGACCTGGGATGTAAACGTCAAATAAAATACTCAAGCCATACTAAGAAAAATGAAAAATGTAAGAAAACAGTCCACAGAATTTGTGACTTCGTGGCCCTGAGGAAGCAGCTTTGATAAGGGAAAGCAGCAAGAAGTATTGAGGCGCTGAGGAGGAGCAGGGACAGGCCAGATATGATGTCTTGGACACTCCTAAGAGAAGGAACAAAACTTGAGAGGTTGAAATAAAAGCAGATGATGAAAAAGTTCATGTATGATTTATGATGTGTCCTGAGATGGTAAGCTTGATGTCAGATGGCAAGAGACAAAGAACCTAATAGGGAAGTTATTGCTGTGTGTTTGTTGTGCAAAGGTGGTTGTTTAAGTGACAGGCCATGGAAGACAAGAAATGCATGAATGTTATCTTTCTGAGTACAGGACTGACAAGATCTGCTTCGAAAGCAAGTTCATCACCTCTTGAAACCTCTACGTGTCTGCTTTTCTTGTGCACACAAATCAGCTGCGTTTTCTAGTTTTCTTTGAAGTTAGGTGGAACCGTATGGCAATGACAGAATTATGGCAAATATATGTATGCATACTATCACAACACAGATTAATCCTAGAAATTTCCTGTTTGGGGACTTGAAAGATGTTTCAGGGGTTAAAATACTTGCCACACATATGCAAGGACTGAATATTGGATCCTCAGGATCCAAATGGGCATTGTATTATACCTGTAATTCTAGGGATCCCTGGTGCAGGCTAGCTAGCTAGACTAGCTGTGTAGCCAAGCTCTGGGTGACCTCAGTGAATAAGGGGGAAGGAGATCAAAGAACACATCTGATGTCATGACCTCAGGCCTCCATGTGCATATGCACAGCCAAACACACACACGCACAAACACGCACACACACACACACGTTCCCACCACACACACACACACACGCACGCGCGCATTCCCACCACACATATGTGAACAGTTGCAATAACACCACACACACATTTAAGAATAATTTTTAAAAATCTTCCATTTTCATCATCTGTGCCTTACTATACTAAAACACCTGAGACAGCAATCTTATAAAAAGAAAAGGATTGTTTACTTCAATGTGGAGGGCAAGGGCAGGCAAAGCCAGCCTTTTTCCTAAGAACAATCCTCCTGTGAGAAGTCAAGGGATTACACAAGAAACACCAAAGGTCACATAGAAACTACCCCTGGAGAATACACCCCAGCAAACTAAAGACTTCCCCAAAGGCCTTACCTCCTAAAGATTCCTCCAGGTCCCTGTAGCACCAACCTAGTGACCACACCATCAGCATATGAACATTTAGGAAGTGCCCCCATCTCCAGACTTCAGAGTTTCCTCCAGGCAGTCTGTTGTTCTTGTGTCTCTTGCATGGTGATCTTAAAGAAAGCCACAGGCTGTGTGTGTCAGGTCCACAACATGGAAGGTACCTCACTCAAATCCTCAGATCCTGAGCCACTGCTTCAAGAAGCATCTCTTCTTTGTGGAAGTGACATAAACGACAGGTGAGTACGGTGTGAGCACAGATTGCATGGGGGTAGAGACGTACGGTGGAGCTGGAGGTTTAGACCCGGTGAGTGATTGGAGGTTAAGTATCAAACATGCTCATGAATTTCCAGTATAAACGACTGTGTGAACAGAGATACCGTTTAGCAAGATGGGGGAATACTGGAGATGCAGGGGAGGTAAGAGTTTCGCCCTCATAGTCATCATAGGTAACGATGGAATAACAAAATCCAAATACAGATGTGGTAGATGGATAGAAAAACATCTCAAAAAAGCCAATTAGACTACACCTTTGAAGGTTATCATCACATACCCAATGCAGGAGAAGGCTCCGTGGAGCACAGTATGACTTATGTGAATGACACATCAAAACCAAGATAGAGGGAGAGTTTCTAAAAACAAAGCCCAAAGTGGGAAGAAACCTACAACTTTCTAGACTCGACCTTGAAAGCTCTTCAACAACTGCAGTTTGAGTCTAGAACAAGGTGCTCAACATTAGCCAGAGTAGAGGACACCAGAAGGGCAGGAAAGCATGCTGGGTTAAGGTTCAGGCTGCACACAGTAATAGACTAGGTGGTGGAAAATGATAGCGATGTGTTTTTCTCCCAGTTCTGGAGAGACTGGAACATCTAAAACCAAGGTACTATTGAGAGAGGTTTCATTATGAGGCTTCATCTCTTGGTCTGTCAGCAGCATGTCTTGATTTATGTCCCTGCGACCTCTTCTTTGGTCATAAAAGAGGAAGAGTAAACTCTGGTATCTTGTCTTCAAAGACACTAATCTCGTCTGAGACCCCACAGCCTCATGACTCCACTAACCCTACTTACCTCTCAAAAGTTCCTACTTCCTCTTCACATGGGAGGTTAGGGATTACCACATGAACTTGGTAGGGGAGGGTACTATGGTCTATTATGTAGGCAAAGGAAAATGCAACTGAAGAGAGGGAGGAGGGATTATGTGAACAAAGAGGTCAAGATCATGACAGGGATACCCAGAGACAGCTGACACAAGCTAGTGGGAGCTCACTGAGTCTGGACTGACAGCTGGGGAACCTGCATAGGACCAAACTAGACCCTTTGAATGTGGATGGCAGTTGTGTGGCTTGGGCAGTCTGTAGGGCCACTGGCAGTGGGACCAGGATTTATCCCCAATGCATCAACTGGCTTTTTTTACACTTTCCCAAATGTCTATTTTTTTTTATTTTTAATAACTAAATTAAAAACTGTTACTAGTCTTTAATAAAGACTAATGACAATGTCTGCTTTATTGAACACTTAAAATGTGGCAGCGCTGTCCTAGAAACCTCTCTGAAATCATGTCCTTGTTCCTCAGAGATCTCTATGAAATGTGTACTTCTCCCCACTGTGTAGAAAGGCAAGATGGAGCAGTATGACATTGAATTGCTAGTCCAAACTGACAGAGCTTAGGACAAAGCTGAAAATTTTAAGACCATTCCTATGGAAGGACACCACCCTCAGCCTTGATACAGGGGGGAGGGGCTTTGTCCCGCCTCAACTTGATATTTTGTAGACTCCAGTGGCTTATTTGACTCCAGCTCTAAGAGGTTCAGTGCTCTCTTCTGGCCTCTTCAGGTACCTGTACTCACCTGCACACACAAGGAGGATCAAACACATAAGTAAAAATAATGTTTTGAAAGGGAGAAAGAGAAAAAAGAAAAGAGGGGCTGGAGAGATTGGTCATTGGGTAAGGAGTGCTTACTGTTCTTAAGGGTCCTGAGGTTCAGCCCCCAGCACCCACATGACACCTCACAACCACTTATAACTACAGTTCCAGAGGATCCAATGCTCTCCTCTGATGCTCACTGTGTGAACAGAGATACCATTTAGCATCATGGCTAAGCAAGTTCCTGAGGCTTCTGCATATACTCAGTGAATCACTCATACTCACAAAATAAGAGAAATGTATATTTTTAAAAAGAAATAAATCTCTTAAGCATTTTACATGGATGGAACCTCATGAGATTTCTTAGAGAATATGGAGCTTTTCAAAGAAAACATTTTAGCTGTAGCTGAAATTTTCAAGAAAAATTAAGGCTGAGCATCCTAAGGTATGGATCAGGCTAAGCTAAGCTGTGTTCGTGACCTCTGCCCAGCTGCAGTAGTTAGTTCTGGAGGGTGCGTGTGTATGGGGGGGGGTGTCTGTATGTGTGGGTGTGGTGTGTTTCTGTGTGTGCCTGTGTGTCTGTCTGTCTGTGTGTGTCTGGGTCTGTATGTGTGGGTGTGGATGTGTGTCTGAGTGTCTGTTTGTCTGTGTGTGTGTGTTTCTGTGTGCCTTTGTGTTATGTTTCATAGGCTAGGTTTACAATACACTGCTCTATCTTTCTTCATCTAGGTTGCCTAATGTATCTAGAAGACCAAGAAAGAACTTGAAAATTCTGTGTCTCTAAGAAAGCTAGTGACTGACAGACCTAAGTGCCCTGTGTCAGAATTTGCATTGGGTTGACCATCATGTCCTGTCAGTACTCCCAGCTGAAGTTTTTAACAATAAGAAATTGCTATGCAAAAGGGAGGGATGTGACCAGCATTTAAAGTCTTATTGAGACAAACACTATTACAATTCAATAAAATAATTCTTCCTGTGAAAAATAAACCTAGATTTTTGACAGTTGCTATTACTGGAACCATCCCACTAAAGAATGCAACCTACAAAACTCAGTTTCCAGAGAAAATACTTGCTCAGGACCTCACAGCAAAAGGTATATTCATCGCTTATTTGCTATACAATAAATCACAGGAGAATTAGTGTTTAAAATAAAACAAAAAAAATCTCCCCCTCTGCAGGTTGACTGGGCAGAGATGGCAGAGCCCATAAAAGCTGACAGAGGCCAGCCATGGATCTGGGCACGGAACTCACATGAGTTACAATGCAGAATGTCTTTGTCAAATGTCAGCTACTTCAGAACAACCTATTAGTCCCATTGTTGCCTTTCCTTTCTACTCAATCTCTCTTGATTTCTTTTTATTCACAAAGCAGCCAAATTTCCTTAAAAGATGACAAGCTTTCAAGAAGAAAAAAGTTAAAATGACCAGATCACAGAAGGTGTAGGTCAGGAAGTAGGCAATGAAGGCCAAGGTAGATGCAAAGGAAGTGTCTTTACCTCTTGAAGGGAGGGATGCCACATATGGGCAGAGGTAGAAGGAAGCTGGTCATCCTTACAGGGAGTCCACCACATATACTACTAGTTCTTGAGCCTATGAAGCCCTACTTGACATTTACTAGACATGACTATTTTAGTTGTTTGACATACAAAGAGTATAAGATGAAATTTGAGTTGAAAAGGGATTGTTCATTGCCATCCAGTGAAGAAAATTTGTTGTTAATTGACAAAGACACTTTGTTGTTTCAAAATTGCTACTGAAGTTCTTTAAATACTTAATCATATATGAAGATATGACAGTTCTTTTTTGCTATGATGGAGTATAAACAATTTCCTCATAAACAATCTGAAATAAGTGGTTTTTTATAGTTAGTCATAGCACCAACAGATATAAATAAATGTTCTTTTATCTTTAAGGGGCAATCAACTGGAAAATTTTATGAGTCTGTTATTACAAAGCATCATGCACAGATATGTGCTCAGGATTGCCTTTCAAATTCAAGCTCAAATGTTTTAGATAACATATTTTTTCTGTCTACTTTCATTTTTGACATCAAATAATTGGAAATCTCTTGAAGACAAGAGTTAGAGTTATCTCACCAAAATGGACTTTATGTCAATATTTTCCATAGGGGCAGAAGACAGATTAGATAACTTTATCTGTTATTTTCTCATGATCAGAAAAATAACCTTCCCATTTTCCCTTTCTTTTCCTTTGACTTTATTATAATTTCTTTTCCTTTCATATTATTTTAAATGGTTATCACCAGATTTAGCCAAGTCTTTACTGGATGCATAAAAAAATTTGGCTTGAGAGCCCCCGATAGTACATGGGGTTCTAAACTATATCAGAATTCTTGGACTGGGTTTTGAAAGATTTAAGCAATAAATGTTTTCGTGATTACAGGGAATGGTGTGACTGGAAGAAAAAGTGCAGTGTTGGGAGGAAGGGAGTGTCATTGCTGGGAAAGGATAACTTTCATTTCTCACATAAGAGGCATGTAGTTGGCTTCTGGAGCTAATGGTGTTTACAAATTATTAAGACGCTATTCCCAACCACTTATTCCACTGAGTGTCATATATACTATTTCATAATTAAACAGTGGGTTATTCCTCCATTTTACAGAATAAACCAATTCTCTGAGAGATTAATTGTTACATTCTAAAGCCATTTGGCAAGAGTCAAATCTTGGGTTTGCATAGAGCTGTTTAAATTTGGGGGTACTTCTCTCCAAACTCTCACTGAGTTACATGTATAGCAATAAGGATTCCACTATGTATCGCTGATTTCCTTCCTTGTTCCTTAGACTTTTAGATTCTCTCTGTTCAAATTCTTATGCAAGTCCCCATTCTTTATTCTGTTTCTCTAACCTAGGTCTCTATCTCACTCTTCATCCATGATGCTCTCAGAGCAAATGGGAAAAACTCCAGGAGGCACACATTAATAAACCTAGTTTTGTCATTTTCATTTTCTAGGGTGGATCTCATGACCCCTCCTCAAAACATTCACCTTTACTATGATAGCATCTGAATAGCAGGAGAGCCCATGATTTTGGTGCCTGATGTGTTACCTACAGTCTTAACACATCACGAACCCAAAATGACTGAGAGAAAAGCCAAACACACAACCTTGAAGGCTGATGCTGTGTATAATGAACAAGGGACTGAGGCATTCTTTCTGAAGATTTTCATAAGAGGCTTCTATTCTCTGAAGATGTTGCAGTGAACACGAAGTCTGCACGGAAAACAGCCTGAAGGTATTTCCTTGGTCACTACTGGGTTTTTCTTATTTTTAAAATGTATTTAAATTCTTTTCGTACAATTTCTGTGTGATTATTTCTTGTCTGGGCAGCTGGGAAATGAACAAGCGGCCTCCAACTTCATCCCCTCTTTCTTCTTTCTCTCAAAATAACAAAAACAAAATTCAAAACACCAATAATATTAAAAAAATACCAAAACAAAACAAAAGTCTCTCACACACAATAGAATCAGTTTTGTGTTGGCTAACTATTCCTGAGCTTGGGCCTTTCCTGAAATGTGGTGATATTCCCAATGACCCAATGATACTCTACTGGAGAAACCTGATTTTCTCTCTCCCAGAAGATGTCAATTGCTAATAACAGCTTCTTATGGTGTTGAACTCCTATTCCCAGTGTTAGGATTTTGCAAGATATACCTGGTCCAATAATGGTACGAAAATTATGAGAGTCACCAATCACTTTTTAAAATTGGATTTAAGGCCCATTCTATGAGATAGAACCCATATCTGACACTGATAAAGGAGCCAAGAACCTGAGACTAGATAGGTAATGGGTACTGGGGGGAAACTACTACCAATATTCTGCTAAAGGAACATAGCAATAAAATGACTCCTAGTTATATATTGCTATACCCATAGATCAGTGCATCAATCAACACTCATCAGAGGGTTCTTGAAGTTGATGATAACTAACACAGAACACCAGTAACTAGACAACATGCTGAGACTGAAGGACTTTGAAGCACTCTGTCCTAAATGAAATGTCTTTATCAAACATTATTTAATCTCTCTTCAATGCTCAGGAATCTAAGCAGAAGAAGGGGAAGAAAGAGTATGAGAGGCAGAGGAAGTGGGAAACTCCAATGAAACAGCATCTTCCAGACACAACAGAACTAATACACATATAAACTAAAGGAGATTGATACCATAATAAGACATCCAAGGGTTTACATTCTCCTAACAATGCAATGCAAATAGACCACAGATCTGGCTTTACTATGATCTGGCCCACCAGTATTCTCAATAATTTCTCAATTTGGCCCTCCCTTATACACCAAATAACTTTCTATTGACTTTTGTATATTTTGATTATTCAGAAAGTCACAAATTAAAATGGCAAAGTCCTCTAATATTTCCATGGTTGATCCTTAGTAAGTGACCTTTTTCCTCTGAGCAAAACTTCTTTAAAAGCATTCTGAGAATCAAATCAGCAAATCAGTGTGGCGATGTAATGCTAGACTCACATGTTAGACTTCCCAGGGATGAAAAGATGAAGCTGAGTGGCACTGAGTTGGATCAACACCATGTTCCCATCTCTGCAGCATCTATATCAGAAGAGTTGTGGAGAGAGGCATGGAGGAGAAGAAGAATGAAAAACAAAATACCGAGTACCATGATACCTTCCAGTATAGAGATTATTGCAAAAAGAAGAAAGCCATGCTTGAAATGATATACAGCTGTTGAAGGGTACAGTGAAAGTTCCCTGATACAATCATCCCATTTGCCATCACAAATGGTTTTATTGAAATCTTATCTCAGGCTCCACACAGCTTAGGATTAGTTTCAAGAATCAGTGTCTGTTTGTTCATGGATATGTACTAAGTTTCTTTCTTTACTCCCCACCAGGAATCCAGCTGACTACCGTAAGTTCAAAAAAAATCTTCTGAAACAAAAGTTTATAGGAAAGTAGCAACAGTGTGTTCTTGCTCTTCAAGTGAAACACAGTAGTGTTATCAGATTAGGATTGTGTCTTAAATATTAACAGAAAGACAATGGCTACAAATGAATATATATAGATATATTCAATAGTAATATTAATTTCTATCTTAAATTTATCCAGTCATATGAGCTCTTTATAGTTTGGTCCTACTGGGGAGTCACTTTTCCCCTAGTTGTTACCTCCCAGCCCAAGACTACTCTTCTTCCCCACTGGCCCCCAAATCTTCTAAGTTTCTGATAATTACCTTGACCTTAAGGGTCTGGGTATGTCCTAGCATCTGTATATCCTATAGACAGCAGTACCAACCTGAGAAGCCAGGATCTTTATTAAATACTTGAAAAAAATAGAAGTTAACGTCTTTAGTGGCTTCACAAGGTACATATATGTCTCTCTAATAATTAAGATGTTTATTATTATGATATGGATTCTATTTTTATTCTATCTTATTTTGGTTTCAATTTTTCAGGATGCCATATTCTTATTGGCATCTTGGTGGGAAGATAAAAACTCAGAGTAAGGGGGTATGCCCAAGATCACACAGCCTGGTAAGTGGCAGATCAGAAATGAACTCAAGTATTTGACAGTAATTCACCATTTTTTATTTTAAAATGAAGCAATACAATACTGGATTCTGTTGTTGTTGTTGTGAGCAGAAAGAGAATAAAGAATTACTCCATCTCACCCATGACTAATTCACTAACATTTGTATTGAGTAGTTGAGTCCTGATTAGGAACTTCCTGTAATGATCTTCCTAATTATTTTAACTGACAATAGAAATAAATCTATGAGCAAGAAGCATAGATACAAATTTCCATATTGACTCATTTATTGAAACAGTCACTCATGCTTTGGTTTGGTTGGTGTTTTAAGAAAATCTTGTTGAATATCCGTGATTTTAAGAACTTTCTGAGTTCTTATATAAATGTCTTGGCTCTGTATTCTTATAATATATCAAGGTTGGTCACCAAAAGCAGAAATACTGAGCACAGCTGTAGAATTTAATAAAACCAAAAGTTTGAGCTAGCAAATGAAAAATTATATATTATTGGAAACTTGTGCTCAAAGTTGAGACCTGAAGGAAATATTTTAGCACGATCACAATATTACATTGCAATCGTTATTTAATTTATCTTCTCTGAAATGACTTCAGGGAAGTGCTTGCAAAGCCCTGTTTACCTCAGCCAGGAAGTCAGGCAGTGGTCAGCAAGTGGATGAAGTCATGGAAGGCTGACAATGCCATCACTGTGAGAGTACCTTGGAGTATTGTCTCGAGGTGACCAAGTGAGGAAGAAGGGTTGGAAACTTTTCATTTCATCAGAACAAATGTGTATGCATAGGAGAATAATATAAAACCAAATTTTTTGAATGTTGCTTTTTTCCTGTTAATTGAAAAATACCAGCATAATTATGAATATACCTGAAAGAAAGGAACATCTTTCAGTTTTTCCTGAGATTTGGAAAAAGTAGGTTTACATGTAAAAAATATATCTTAAGTAAAGAGCCTAATTTTCTTCCTATCCCCAAGTAGATATTGCATTATTCTTATAAAAGCTGTATTTCAAATATATGTGCACAATTTATAGATTGAGCATCCACTCTATTTGGATGAGAAACTTCAAGAACCCCGAAGCAACCTGTGCCTTTCAATTATCACTTTGAACTTTGGAACAAAGGGGAGACTGTAAAACCAGTTTATAAAAAGTATTATGAGATACCACAACTGGCATTTTTATGACCTTATTAAACTACATTCAAGTGGCATAAATTATATATAATGAAAATGGAAAGGATCTCTGACCCAATTTTAATATTGAGTGCATGCTTATTAGTTTGAGTTTTTTTCCCCCTGAACAGAAACCTTTTTTCAAACTTTAGCAGTTGATATTATGTGGAAGTCATAAACGTCAGATTACATTAACTATTTTGGTTCATGGAACAGCAGAGCCATTAAGGTAGTAGAGAGTAATGAGGAGGTCTTCTCACAGAGTAAAGCCAAGGTGTTAATTTAGGTTTGAAACATTCCACCTCATTATAAAAGTCAAATTAATTTGCCATGTGTAGCAGCAGCAAAAAAAAAAAGCAAATTTGAAATGTGAAAGACCTCCTTTTTGTAGAAGAGAGGTAGAAAAGGGTTGGTGAAGATTTTATTCCTACAAAACAAAACCACTGGTCCTTGTGAGGTTAATTGTTATTATGTCTTATGGAGTCTCTTGTTGGGAATTTCTTTTCAAAAAGTTCAATTATTCAGATGTCAAGGATGAAAAGAAGTTTGGGCATTTAGACAGTCCCAAGGTTGAAAAGGTGTAGATATAAATAGAAATGTAAAACTATTTATTTCCTCCAATTTTTAACTTGTTGTACAGAATGAATTTGCATAGAATTGTGGGAACTTTGTTTGAGCATCATTTACAAATCCTAATAAAGCCACTAATTTGGAGGGCTGTGTAGCATAGAGTAGCCTAAATTTTAAGTGTTCATTTATTAAAAGCCAGGACAAACAAGGACTATCTAAAAACATAAAGACATGAAGACATTACATCAGAATGTCTAAAATAATAACTTTTCAAATCTATATAACATATTGAGCAGCATAAAGCAGGAGTAAGAGAAATAGTGTTGAATTATCTTAGCCAAAATTCAAAAGCCAATAAATGGACAAAAAAATAACTCTAGTTGATCCTATCTCTACCTAGTGACGAAGGTAGTGGTGGCCACAGAATCAAGCATACAGAAAAGTCAAATGGAAAACCATTAAATAAAGTGGGTCTGTGCAGGCAGCATGTCACTAAGTCATTAATCATTAATAAAGACCCCACAAAGGCTCTTGGAATACCATTGGTTCTCTCATCAGAAAGACTGAGCTATGAAGGTCCAAATATGGCATCTAGGATCAGTTTTTGTTTTGTTTTGTTTAGAGACGGGGTTTCTCTGTAGCTTTGAAGCCTATCCTGGAACTAGCTCTTGTAGACCAGGCTGGCCTAGAACTCAAAGAGATACATCTGCCTCTGCCTCCCAAGAGCTGGGATTAAAGGTGTGCACCAAGGATCAATTTTTGCCATAATCAGTACTTCTGTGTCACTTCACTGTTTAAAAATTATTTCAGCACATACTAGCCAAATCATAATATACAGCTGTGATTTCTACTTTTTTCTTCTTTTTTATTATTAATTTAATTATTATTATTATTAAAAATTTTCCACCTCCTGTCCCCCTCCCAATTCCCTCCCCCTCCCCTTCCATTTCCAGT
>LOEQ01003222.1:97986-108157 GCA_001685075.1 Bramus lutescens | reverse complement strand
AAGAAGAAGAAGAAGAAGAAGAAGAAGAAGAAGAAGAAGAAGAAGAAGAGTACTGGCACTGACACTGTTTGGTAAGAAAGTAAGCATACATGAGAAAGAATGTGATCTGATAAGCAACTTCATACTCTGGAAATGAAAATAGAAGGTCTTAGTTTGGAGAATAAGCGGAGAGTAACCACTCTGGGCTGGACCAGATTCATCTTTTCTAAAATAGGGGTCTGATGAAGCCTAGGGAGAATATAAGCTTCTGTCCTTTCTAGGAGTGGGTGGGGGATGAAAACCACAGGGAATAATGTGAAAAGCACTGAACAGTACTCACAGGTCAGAACTGAAGCTGCCTACATGGGGCTGGAGTAAAGACACATAGTCTGAGAGTCCTGTAGAAGACATGTTTCTTGGTAATGAATGGGGTGTAGGTAGGTTTATTGGGTCCCCTACACTTGTGGATGCAGGCTTTCCAGGTTACAGGACTGGCAACCAAGGTAATCAGTGCTGGGGGTGAACTTTATCATCAGAGATGGGCTTCTATAACACTTTCACTTGTGTTGGGAGCTGTGGACCCCCAGACCCTGAATTTCCTGTAACCAAGTTGTTATGCTTGCAGCTGCTCTAAGCAAAACAATTTGTTTTCCTGTGTTTGCAGCTGCTCTGAGCACAAGACCCTCAGGAGTTCCTGATGGCAGGGGAGTGGTTTCTGGTGGGTTTGATTGGGGCATGGCTATCTGTTAAGGATCCCTATATAAGCTGTCCTGGAACACAATAAAGGGGGAATTTTGGGGAATTCAAGGATGACCCATGTCTCTGTCTCTGTGTTTCAATCTCTAGCCCCTTGCCTGGCTTGTGAAAGGTTCCATAATGCAGGCATAGTACCATAGTATACAGTATATGTACTACAGGCATTACAGGACTGAAGTACACATAGTCGCATGTACGCCACACACTTAGAAACCAGCAAGCTCAGTTTGGACAAAATACACTTACTCTAGTGTAAATGGGTTTCAAATGGTAACTGAGGGGTTATGCTACGAACTTTAAATTTAGGAAATTATACACAAATAAATGATGATGGAGGTCTTGCTTAGGAACTAATTCACTCTCAGGTACTAGACTAAACCTCAAATAACTACAAAACAAATATAGTATATGTTAAAATATATTGGGGGGTCTATAGCAAATGTTCCATTGGAAGCCCACAGGAAGCCAGTTTAGCAAATTGACACACTCGGCTTCTTGATTTACCATCTCCCTGAACCTCTGTTATGGTCTTTATCTGGTTCTAACTTCCACATTGAAAATCTTCCCTTTAATTCTGACTTCAAAATGTCTATAAAGTGTGTACCATTGGCCTTCAACCTGGTGAGATGCTGGTGAAACTGGGGGTGCTAGCCTAACATGATCAGCAGGATGCTGACCTTTCTCTGTCCATCGAGTGACATCTAGTGTTACTGGGAGTCCTCCCTCAACAGTTATTTAAATAGTAAATGGACAGAAGATAACTGAACTGTCTCTTGATGGTTAGGGGCCAAGCATTTGTGTGATAGCATCAGTTTTCTAGAGATAGGTTTAGGAACAGGAATGCTGGAGGGTTTAGCTCAGAGTAGGGGTGTCTAATATGCTGACATTGTGGTACAACATAGTCATCTACAAATGTGTTTGACTGAGCTTAAACCTTCTCTAGGAGAGACATGGTTCATGAGCCATAGGTTGAGCACACCTGGGAGAAGTTCCTAATTAAATATATGCACTCTTCACATAAGGAGAATGGGTTCAACCAGTATGGAAAATATATTACAAAGAAAAAACAGATGAATGGCTAAAGTAGAGCACACCATGCTTCTCCTGTTGGGATCCATGTTATCTGTGGGCCCTGCCTCTCCCCTAGGTATGAGTCCATTCTCTGGAGGGGAGGCTAAGGCAGGGAAAGTCTTTCATCCACAGGAGTGGTGCTTGGGCAGTGAACTATGAAATACAGCAGAGATGTCAGAGATGCTCCTAAGCCTAAGCCAGAGAAGTCTGCTCCAGCAAGGTTTGTCAATAGCTGAGCATCATCCTTCTTCCCCTCTTCCTCCTGACCCTCTTCCATCTCCTCTTCCTCCTCCTGCTCTTCCTCCTTTTCTTCCTCTCCCACATTTCTCTACTGTTTTCCCTCTTCCTCTTTTTACTTTTCTCACCAGTCTGGCCAGAGTGCTGCTTTTGTACCCATCATTACCCCAGCAGGGGCAGCACTGTGGGAAGCATCTTTGTTTAATTTTCATTCCTGAGAAAAATTTCATTCATTTTTCCATCTTTTATATTTTCCTTCTATCTTTCTTTGCTTGCTTCTGTCCTCCTCTTTCCTCTCCCTTCCTCCTTTCCTTTCTGCTGCCTTCTGCCTTCTTCTCTTCTTCCTTTGCATATTATTCCTCCTTCTCTCTGTCCTCTCCTTTTCCTTCTCCCTCCCTCCACCCCCTTCTCAAGGTCATTTTTGCTCAGTTAACAAAGCTGCATTTTCCTCTCACTCCATTTCCTGGTTTTCTCACCTCCTTATTTGTTATTGCTCTGGAAACTTGGGAGTTGTTCCTACGTGAGCCATCTCTCTGCCTCACAGTGCTGAACACACAGATGATGGTCCCCTAATGCTCCCTGAATCAGAACAGGCTTAGGCTTGTCTGGGTCAATGACCCATGTGACCCTCTGACCCAGGTGGACAGACACTGCAACTACAGCTAACAACTGCCAGGAAAGGAAGGTGCTGCACATGGTTCCAAGAGCCAAGCCTGAGTCAATAACATCAATGCTTAAACCAGTTCTATATAGTAGGAACTGTTATCAGCCTCATTTTCAGCAAAGGTGCACAAGCCCAAAAGATGTATTATAATTTACTCCAAATCAACTGACTAAAAGGTAGAGCTAGGATTTGAATCTAGGACATTTGTCTTCAGTCTCAAGCACTGCACCACACTAAGAATGATTATAATTTACTATAATTTATAAATGTAAAAGTAAACAGAAAATGCATGATCAAATTAAGGGCTTTTTTATTTTATAATGGATCTGTTCACACAAATCTTTGCAAATAAGTGTTTGCTAGGTAATCCCCCTAGGGGATAGGCATGCAATTTTTTTTCCTAGCTTCCTTTGCAACAAAGAATAAAGCTACCACACCTAGCTCTAATCAACACTCAAGGAAACACTGATTCTGGAAAATTCTAAATTAACAAATATTTTAAATGTCTATGAAATTTTTTTGCAAGCCTCTTAGTTGCACAAATGAATTTACTTTTTCCTCACCTACAATTAAACTTGATTTTCAGGGTAATATAAAAACAGAATTTGGTTTATTCTCATAGTAGGGCAAACTTGAAACAAAATAGAACAGCAAATATTATCATGAGTGGCAGAAACCATTAATGGAGTGTTGATACTTTGCATCCATTAGGAAGAGAGTTTTCAATTCAGAGTATGTTGGGCTCCTTCCTCACTAAGCATAAAGGACATTTCCTCTAGCCCTTCTCCTTCCACCTGGGAAAGCAAGGAAATCTTGGCAAGTAACTGCAAAATCCCATTTTGTCCTTCTTGAAATCAGATGCATGTCCTCTTTGTTCTTGAAGTCACTGCTCCATACCTGTAATTTTTAACAACCCTTCCTTCACAAGACATTTAGTGGCAGGCACAGAAGTTGCCAAGAGTTCAAAATCATCACAGGTCATAATGGATTCTATCTGAGTGAGAAGCTGCTAAAATTGTACCAAACCACCCAATTTCACATAGTTGACATGTGAACAAGGGAATACATGTGAAATGTAAGCTTTTCAAGGGACGTTAGCTGCTATCATTGAAGAAAGATATATTTTAAAAACTCTGTCAGTAAAACTATGGATGTGTTCACTAGGATATGGGGTAAAAAGCCAGATGGAAAAACGATGGGACAGAAAACAAAAGAGCAGACAATTTGAAGTCTATATTTAATAAACACAGCTGGGATGCAGCTGAAGTCAGGAGATGGGGGAGATACCTTTTCAAACTCACAAAGAAAATCTGCTTACGGTAAAAGGGAAACTGAATATTTGGTGAATGGACACTCGCAAGCCAAGAAATAGGCATGGCTGTTTATTCCCAACAGCTTGTAGGATTTAGCATTCAAGAGAAATTGCAAAAGTTCATGGCTGCCTGGGGAAGACATGCACTGATGTTCTCTGGAACACACAGAATGGAGAAAGAAAAATGATCCAAACTGCAGCTCTAATGCCCTAGAAAGGGCAGTTATCAGAAATGTTGATGTTTATGTATGTGTGCTGCTCTTTTTCAAGGAATGTTAGATGAGGCTGCTAGTTAGTTCCCAGCCGCTTAGCTCCGAAATAATCACACAGAAACTGTATTATTGAAATCACTTCTTGGCTCATTAGCTCTAGCTTCTTTTTGGCTAACTATTATATTAATTTAACCCATTTCTATTAATCTGTATATCACCACAAGGTCATGGCCTACCAGCAAAGTTTCAGCACATCTATCTCTGGTGGTGGTTGCATGGCAGCTCCCTGACTCCTCCTTTCTTTCTCCAAGCCTAGCTTTCCCTGACTATCTAAGTTCTGCCTTGCTACAGATCCAAAACAGTTCCTTTATTCATTAATGGTAATCGCAGCACACAGAGGGAACTCCCACATCAAAGGAAGCCTTGTGGTTCTATTTCAAAGGCAACATATATTTTCACTTAATCTTTTATGCCTAGATGATCACATTTGTGAGACAAATCAACCAGCCAAAGCCATTCTTGCTGAAAATGTAACTGGCCCTCTATTATCTCAGAGAAATAAAGATAGCAACATGAATAGGTTTTTAGGTCTTTATGTGGGTCAACTTTAGCCATGAAAATGTTGACTGAAGTGCATAATATAAAGCTTTATTCTAGGGCCTAGAGAGACAGCTCAGCTAGTAAAGTGGCTGTCTTGCAAGCACTGGGACCTGAGTTCAATTCCTGGGACCCATGCAACAGAAGCTAACTGTGGTTTGCACACAGAAGCCCAGAGCCAGGAGACTGAGGCAGTTGAATACCTAGGGTTTCCCAAAGAGTTCTCTGAGACCACCTGATAAGATCCTGGCTAAGGAGAGACCCTGCCTCAAAAGAAAAATTGTGGATTGCACCTGGAGGATAGTATGCAAAGTTGAAGGTTGTTTTCTGGCTGCTATGTGGTGACAGTCTTCCTTCCCTTCAATCCATGCTGTTGTTTAAATCATTCAAGTGTTCTGTCCTAGAGATGACCACTGGATTTTTCACTGGACTCAATACTGGATCCTTAACTAGGAGGTCAGGTCATTTAAAGGCACCTATGGTCTGTAGACTAACTGAATAAAGAAATCACTATATTTTATAACCTTCAAAAAACAATCTCACACTCACCTTCATCCAGAAACCTTATACACGAATCTATCCTTAAAAACCAAGAATAAGAAATAGTAGAAATATGGGTATATTCTTAGGTGTCAGACCCCTTTTATTTTATATAGGAAACATTTATGGAGTATCTGCTGTTTACAAAGTCCTATTAAAAGCCCCAGGATGAAATGTAGAGATGCATGAAAAGCAGTCCTCCTCTTGGATTGAGAACCAGCAATGGTCCAACATTCAGGGCTTTGAACAAGTCTGTGTGAGGAGATGAGAAAGTGACTAGGGATAGGAGTACTAATTTACTGAATGTCACTTTGCTAAGTTTAACTGGACTAAATGTTCTGCATGCCTCGTTCCAGGCTGCTAGAATCCCTTGAAACTGTTCACACTAGCTGACTGACAGAAATACCTTTCTGAGATGCTAAGCTGGGAGTAGGACCCAACAATATGGCCCCAGAACTCATGTTCTTAAGCACTAAGCAATATAGCCTCTATGGGGATGAAGAGGAAATGACTCTAACAGAAATGCTGAGCATGCTAAGGACACCAACAGTGTTCAGATTTTAGTGACCATTTCAGCCCAAGCTTCCCTGATGCTGGGTGACAATGAAAAGTCATCCCTCATGTAAACATGTCTTCCAAATAGTAACTGTTTTACAAAATGTGCTCTCTTCAATCTTAGAAGTGCCTGGAGAAATCTCCTTTATACTAAAAGCTCTAATAAAGTCTCAACTGAATGACACTGAACCCACAACACAGGGATATTATGTCCCCTGGTGGGATGACATGATGAAGCTCCCTGATCACAGGACAGTGGAAGAATACTAACCTGGGTTGTCACTGACTGCTTTGTAAATGTGCTAGCTTTTTAGCACACCCATTTGTTTTTGGATGTGACATACCAAGTATGTAGGGTCATGTCATATTTACTCTCTTTTAGTTTTAATAGTCTCAAAGTTCATGGAGAAACTAGAAAAACAATGGCCATTCACCCAGCTATCCACCTGCCAATCACTCGATCACTCAAAAGAAGAAAAAAAAACAGAAGATACTACATTTACTCTCTGCTAGGCCTGTTGCAAGCTGTGGTATGAGAGAAGCCATGAGAAGTACCTTGGTCCACAAACAGCTGCAATGAAAGGATGGGCTCAGAGACACATCAAAAGACAGCTAACATGTGTCAGGTCAAAAATAGAAGAAGGAATTGCGGTGACCCCAATGATTTGGGAGGGGCGATGACCTCTGATCTGGCTCTTAAAGGATGCTTGCCATCTAGTCACATGTGCTAGTGTTCATGGAAATGTGCTCTCCTAACGCGACTTTGGCCAAAGTAACATGGCCACATCGACCACTCCTAAAAGGTGAAACCTGGCCACATATGGTGGACCACACCTGTAATGTAAACACTCCAGGGTTGCCCTGGGAGGATTTCGTGGTTGACATACTGTCTCAAAGAAAGAAGGGTGGAGGGAATATGCCAGGTGTTGGTAGAACACAAACCTCCCTTGACCTTGAGTGTCACAACACGAAGACAGGAAGGGCTTGGAAAGAGGTCCATTCATTTTCTAAGATGTTTATTGAATAGTTTAGTAAATAGTTACTAGCACTCTTTGAGAAACTGAAGACAGAGTAAGTGGGCCGGCATTATGAGATCCCACTTAAAGCTCAGTTTACAATAGTGTATGCTATGGTTGTGGGTGATATGGTGAGAAAACCTTAAAAGGGACTGTTAACGAACCACCTGCTCATCAAGCATGGAGACCTGAGTTCAGATCACCTGCATCCCCAATGAAAGCGTGGAAGAGAGCACTTACAATTCTAGGACTTAGAGTTGTGCAGATCCCAGAAGCTCATGGGCCACCCAATCTGGATGAATCAAGGAGTTTCAGACTCAATGTCTCAAAAAATAAAGGTGGAGAATAGTTAAGGAAAGACTCTCAGTGTGGAACTCTGGTTTCTGCATGTCCTCCATCTTCATAGGAAGCCCTATACACACCCACACTAACAAGTACATGTACCACACAGACATAGCACACACAAAAAAGGAGGAGGAGGGTAAGTGAGAAGTAGGAAGAAGAGGAGGAGGAAAGGGAAGAAGAAAGAAAGAAGGTGATGCTTGAATTGGAGACCTAGACTCTATTCAGAATGACCTTTTGCAAAGTGGTCCTTACTTTCAAAAGGAAGGGAGGAAAGGAGGGATGGAGGGAGGGAGGAAGAGAGAGCAAATGCAGCTTCTGTCCATGTGTTTTTTGTCTCCAAGGGTCTCAGGGTTTATGCGGAGTTAGTTGGCCACATTGAAGGCACCAACTGTTACATGAGGAGAAGGTCCCTTGTTTTACCCAGCTGCCCAGCTAGCTTACACCCAAAATAACCACACAGAAACTGTATTCATTAAAACACTGCTTGACCCATTAGCTCTAGTTTCTTATTGGCTAATTCTCACATCTTAATTTAACCCATTTCTATTAATCTGTGTATCACCATGTGACTTGTGGCTTACTGGCAAGATGATAACCAGCATCTGTCTCAAGCAGAAGATCCATGGCATCTCCCACTCTGTCATTCTTCCCAGCATTCAGCTCTGTCTTCTCCGCCTACCTAAGTTCTGCCCTATCAGGCCCAAAGCAGTTTTTTTTTTAATTAATTAACCAACAAGAGCAATACATGAACAGAAGAACCTCCTACACCAGCAGTTAGCTCCCAGTGTGTCATGTTAAAAGGTGATAGGACCTACCATACAGCCCAGTTACCTACTCCTTATAGCATTGTAGGGCTCTTTGAAGTGGTGAAGTTTGTTCCTACTGAACCGAAGTTAGTTATTATGAGAAAGTTGTCATTAAAAGACCAAGTCTGGCCACTCCCTGGTCTCCTTGGTTGTTTCTGGCCATGTGATGCTCCATCTGACCATGCTCCTGTCCCTGTGATGCCGTCTGCTGTGGTCATCAAGAGAGCTGATACCTTTCTCTTTAACATCCAGAAGTATAAGCTGAACTAACCTCCTTTCTACATAAAGATATTCAACCTCAAGTGTTTCATCATTGTATCAAGAAATAGAATAACATAGAAACCACAGCAAATGCTTCTTGTTGTTAAAAATATCTTTGAAAGTCATTCCTGGAGATTGCGAGTTCAGAGTCCTGGGGATTTGGCAGAGGACTCAGGATGGAACTGCTACCATGGAAGGGGATTTGTGTGGGCAGGGGCACTGAAGGCCAGAGTAAGATAAGGAGAGAGATGTCTTCAGCTTTCTTCCCCCATTGCTCTCTGTGCTGTGTTCCACTGTGGCAATTTGGGGGAGAGAGGTGTGTCAAGTGTGAGTCAAAAGCTGTGAGTTCTTGAGAACAAGACCCAAGTCTACTGTGAGCACCACCTCCTGCATCCCAGTGCCTTGAAATGGGAGACAGGTAGCACTTCCATAAGGAGAAAAGAAGGGAGGCTTCTGGGAAATATTATCTGTGGGGTTTTTCTGTGAGAAACAATCTGGGAATGTTACAGCAAAGTCACACAGGCACCTGCATCCAGCAGTGTCATGTCTGATAAACTGTTCATCAGAAATAAAGTTACCAGCATGAAATAAACATTGTGTAAAGAAATTATGATTGAAGCATTGTTGTGTATTGATCCCCAAATCAGAAAAATCTGAATATCTAACAATCATTTTATGATTGTATTAAGTGACACTGTAGTATAAGGCACAGTATAGTTCTCTGAGATGCTGTATCAACATAAAAAATATGGGATATGTTTTAAGTGCTGGGAGGTAGGTTTCAGAGAAATATGTAAAGTGGAAGTCTCTGTTTTAATGGTGGAAAGAGGGGGGGAAGCAGATAAGAAGTCAAAGAATAAGATGTAACAGGCCTATAGAGACTTACTTCTTCGTGAATTTGAGTCCAGGACATGCCACTTACTATGTGACTTGGAAAATCAATTTCTTAGCTATTATTGACTTAATTTACCAATCTCTGTGTTGTTCATAATGACCTCTACCTCTTTCTTAAGTTTGTTGTTAAAAACAAAGTTATTCAAGGGCCTAGTGAGAAAGCCCAGCAGTTAAAAGCACATGTTGCTCTTGCAGAGGACCTGGGTTCAGTTCCCAATCCCTACTAGGTTGCTCACAGCCATCTGTAATTATCTTCGAATCTAATGCCCCCTTTCTGGCCTCCTTTGTTACCAGGCAAGAACCATATATGCACATTCATGTGGGTACCTGAGGAAACCAGAAGAGGATATTCAATGTCCTGGAGCTCGTATTATGAGAGTTGGCGAGCTGCCCAAAATGGGTTCTGGAAAACAAACTCTGGTCCTCTAAAGAGAAGGTAGGGCCCTTAGCTATAGAACCAACTCTCAATCCCTATAAATATTTCTTTACAAAAATTTATTATTACTATTTGGTCACAATATAGGCAAAAATACAAAGATTGTTTCATTAAATAATCTTTGTGGTTTTCATAGGACCAGAACGGAAAAGTGAAGTGTCTTAGTTAGGGTTTCTATTGCTCTGATAAAATGTCATGGCTAAAAGCAACTTGGGCCTGGGAGAGTTTATTTCAGCTCACAGTCCCACATAACAGTCACTGAGGCAAGTCAGGGCAGGAACCTGGAGGAAGGAGCTAAAACAGAGGCCATGAAGGAGCACAGCTCAGTGATCAGTGACTTGCTTCCCATGGCTTGCTCTTGAGGTAACCCAGACCCAAAAAGATGAATATGGTATGTACTCACTCATAAGTGGATTTTAGCCCTAAATAAAGGTCATTAGCCTATAATTCGTGATCCTAGTGAAGGTAAATAAGAAGGTGAACCCAAAGA
>LOEQ01003222.1:78008-93567 GCA_001685075.1 Bramus lutescens | reverse complement strand
ACCTCTGGAAGAGCAGTCAGTGCTCTTAACCTCTGAGCCATCTCTCCAGCCCGTTTTCTCAATTTTTTAAAGGCTATGAAAGCAGCAGAAATTTTGAATCAGTGAAAATAGCTGTAGAAATCTACAATATGCTTTGAATTTTACTTTCTGATTTCAGCAGCCTTCCCATGAGGATTTAATTTTGTGCTGTGGAAGGTCCCTTTGACATCCTCACTGACCACATATATGTGACTAAGGAAGAGGTTTTCTTCAGTGAGAAAGCATGACCATTGTAGAACAGAAAAATCAAAGGGGAAAAAGTCCATACCACTTATAAAAAGAGCATTTGAAAGTAGACACCCTTTCTCAATTCTATGTTCAAATGAAACCCATCAGATCTTCTGGTTTTCATCCATTATTTTGAAATTATAGACAAATACTTTCAGCATTTAGTAGACTTTGCATGAGGAACTCATTTCCAATATATGATATTAAGTGTATATAATCTTCTCAACAATAAGGGCCCTTAGTTAGCATCAGGGGTAGAAGAAGTGTTACCACAATAGCACTCGACTTTCTTTTAACATGCAAATATTTCTATAGAAAATAACAACATATCAATATGTAAACATACTTGGCATTTTATATCTGCTGATATTAAAATATTAAAGGTTCTAGAATTAATATTTTTAGAAATTCAAAGTTTATCCAAGTAGAGCTGGTAAGTTTATGTTTTTAGTGAGTTTAAAATCTGACCATGAAAAAGATGTTGAGCTGTATCCAATCAACTTGATAGCATATGTGATATTTGTCTATTTATGCATAAAGAATATATTTTAAAACCATTTTAAAATTAAGGTTAAACGTTTTTATATTAATCGAAACTTTCTTTAGAAGTTTAGGTAGTTGTTTGACAAAACTAACACAGCTAGAGAGCCATGACAGTTTTATTTATCGTAGCTACGTCATTAGAACGCATCAAAAACAGCATGCACAGTGACTAATAAGCAAATTCTTAAGGAAATTGTGATACAGCAATCAATACTCAGGTTTTTAAAGCACATTTAGTGATTTGGGGAAGCACTCCGATCCGTCTGATACGTAAGTAAAGAGAAAAGATGAGCCACAGCAGTGAAAGTGCCATCCAATTGTGTGATGAGGGTGCAGCATAACACACTAAAAAGGCAAAATAGACCCATGAAAGGTCAAATATGTACAGACTTTTTTAATTTACTAAAAAAAAATTCTAACTGAAATTGTGACAATCCTATTACTCCTTTAATACCAAACCGTTATTTCTGTCACCTGTATAAACATACTTGAGATAGCTAAGAATACAAGTATCCAACTGATTTTTAATTACTTAGTTATTTTCCTCAGTGCTGTCCGTCAGTGGGTTTTTAATGTAAATATTTGACATGTACAGTGAGAAGGAACCTGGGAAGATTGTTTCCCTGGAGCTGGAGAGGAGCGGGCGAATCCGGGCCTTGGAGCGCCACCCCATGGCAGAGCTCGTGAAGCACACCGTGGTTCTCTAGTGCCCGCGAACCAGCTTTATTCTCTGGGCCCATTAAAAGCATTACACCTCTCCATGGTTGATCAGTTGCTGACTTCAGAAAGCCTTTGAATTCTTCCCACTCTGACATAAAGAACTGCTCCCCCCTTGGTCCCCCAGATAGAGCAAAAGATGTGTGGATATTTGAGTAAATGAATCCTACCACAACAAAGGAAGTCTTGTGCCTCGTGAGCCATGCCAGGGCTCTAAAATACTAGTGAAATTATCGGCTTTGGTAACCACCACCAAGATTCATAATGTTTTCTATAGCATTACTTGGCAAGGAACCATGAGCTTGAATAACTGCCAAAAGGAATAAGCAAAAATAAATACAATTAACGTTTCTTAGATGTCAAATCGGAATTCGCATGTGTGAGCCGTTACATTTAGAAAAAATGAGAAACACAATAGGATGGGATTAGAAATCGGAACAAACACAGATAAAATGCACTGCGCAATGGCAATTAAGATCCTTCCTGGAATAATGACAGACTTTTGCTTTTTGTTTTTGGTTTTGCTGTTTCTGTTTTTACAGCAGTTATTTCTCTCCCCCCCCAACTGATCCCTTTTACACAGAATAAAAAGGCCACTTTTACCTTTCCAGTGTTCCTTCCAAAGTTATTTTTAGATAACGTGGAATAATGTCATTGAAAACATACTTGTCCCTTCTATATCCACCGTTGCAGAATGGAGGTATGTTCATAACATTAACTCTAAGGCTGTTTGTATTAACAAAACAATATATTGTTACCATTTCAATATTAATAAATTCTCCACCACACTCATGCATACACACACCCCACAGGGGAAAGTCGTGAGCAGATGTAATCAGCCCAGACCCAGGCTCTTCAAGAAAGGAGATGGAACAAAAGGCTTCAGTCTGGGCCAGCGTTCTGGACCCACACATCCTCTCCCTTGCCGACTTAACAGGAGGTTTGGCTTAACAGAAGGCCTTTCCGGGTGTAATTGGGGTAGAAACCAGCAGCACTGATTAAGGAAAGGAGAGAAAATTCTCTGAAGAAAGTTCAAATAGTGCAAATCTTTCCAGGGAAAGCTCTCAGAAATGTGCCCAGAGCAATTGTGAAACAACTCTCCTCCTCTCACCCAAGCCTCCTCCAGTGACCTCTGTCTACAGGATTGCCGTTGTCCTCTCTCGTTGGGGCTTCTCTTTTTCAGGATAGCAATGATAGCGTGGCATGTCCGTGAACCGAGCCCCTGTCTGCCCTCTTCCAGCAGAGAAGGAATGTCTCCAATTTTTAAAGATGGACGATGAAACTTGTTCACATAAATATGTTACAAGTTTCAAGATGGCTCAGCAATCGACCATACACACACACACACACACACACACACACACACACACACACAAATGAAAAACTTACAGCATGAAGCAAATGGACATCCTTTTAATACTTCATATTCCAACTTAACATTACTATATTTTTACAAATTTTAGAATATAGCAAATACATTATACAGTATGAAACAAAACATATAAGTCTTCATAGTCTAGCTTAACATTGCTTTATTTTCACAAAGTACAGAATGTAGAGAATATGAAGCTTTTATAAAATATTTATTGTGTAAAGAATAATGAACACACTAAGAATTCCAACCCAGCTACACTTCTGAAGTTCCCACTGCCCCTTTGTTATGCCTCCCTTCCCACCTTGACCCCTATGATATTCATTTCCTTTTTAAAATATAATTTTGCCCTCTATGTGAATAGAAACTGAAAGATTTCACGTTTTTATCTGTTGACCTTTAGAGAGAGTTCATCTTCCTGAGGGTGGAAATCTCAGAGTGGCCATGGACATCCATTTCTCTCTCCTAGCCAAGACTTCAGTTTCCCAGGATACACAGCCCCTCCCCAAGGAAGCCTTAAAATTTTTCCCTATTCCATTTTACCCTGGGCAATTGTTAAGCTGTGGGTGACTGTTTGTGTGTGGATGGAAAGTAAGAACCAGGGCCTTCTGTGGATCTAGGCTCCATCCTGAGGGTAGGCTTCTGTAGAGCAGGAGTAGGGGTGATTTCAAGACAAAAGACCCACCATTCTGTTACTCCAAAACACAGCTCAAAACTGAGCTAATTCTTATGGGCTAGAGTAACTCCTTAGAACTAAGGCTGTGTTTGAGAGCTAGTAATCCTGAGACAGGTGTCCTGCTCTGCTCTGCTGTCCCTGCTATGGATTCATGGCTATAATAAAGCCGCAGCTTGGTTTCTAGGATCTTGGTCTACAGAAGACTGTGAAACTATGACAACAAAGAGATTGCTAATGGGAACTCTTGAAGACCTGTATTGACAACTTTTAACAGCCATATGGGGGGAAAAATACTAAGTGCTTTGAATGTGAGTCGGCATGCAGGCAGGGACTGATATGCAGGGCATCCATGCAGGATGGTGGTGACAGAGGCTGGCTTCCCAAGGCAGGTTGCCCAACACCAAGTTTCCTCCCCAGATTTCTTTCTAGTGTTTTATTGTTAAAGAAAACTCCCAATAATATATGTGGAAGGTCAGTGTGGAGACCAGTACAGGGAGAAAATAACTGAAAGAAGATGTTGCCAAGGTAATGATCAGCCCAGAAAACATGGATTCCTCCAGGCAATATGCCGAGCCATCTTGCAAAAGACACTATGGTGCTTAAATTAGTAAAGTATCTGTTTTAGTTAGGATTACTATTACTGCAATCAACACCACGACTAAAATACAAGTTGGGGGTCAGGTTTATTTAGATTACACTTCCAAATCATAGTTCTTCATTAGCACTGGAATTATTAGCGCACACCATCATGCCCAGTTTTTAGACTTGGCTTCTGGAGACTGAGCCTCCTGCTTACCCAGCAAGCACTTTAGCAGCTGAGCCATCTCCCCGTCATCCAATGTCTTTTCTAAATTGAGATCTGACTGTTGAAATAACACACAGCCACTAGGCCTTTATAAGCTCTGTCTCCAGAGAGATTCTTGCAACTGCCTTATGAAATCTAACAGTGCAAATAAACATATTTGTAAAGGAACTGTCAAGATTCTGGTGGCTTGCAAGAAATTTATTATGAGTTATTCTAATGCTCTGAATCATTCTTCCCTGTGGTAAATTCAAAACCAACAGATTCAAGGAACTTTAAAATAAATCTAATGATTTTTCCTGTCACACACAGTGAACAACAAGGTCTCACACTGACACACATATGCACAAATGGATTTTAAGATGATATGTAAATTATAGTATAAAGAATAATGTCTATGCAACTAAAGCGCTATCATAACTGTAAATAGCAACACGAACAGACAACATATGATTGCATAGAGAGCTAAGTATTTGCTTGCAATTTCCCAGATTCTCATAGACTTTAGTTGACAATAATAACACGTAGTATTACTAGTGATATTATCTTCTGAGGTGGGATTGTTCTAATATGCTACTGCCTTACCCTGAAACTTTAAATCGCACATGTAATGTCGGAATAACGGAGAGTCAGTTTCCCATTGGAATGACAGGAAATGCTACCAAATGTATGAGCAGAAGAGGAGGAAAGGAAGTCCACAGAACTACAGAGGTGCACATTTCTTTACTAGACTGTGTATGCATCTATACAGACTACGAAAGAGGAACCAGCTATTGCATTTTGATTGGTCATTTAAAATCTAAAAACTAAAAACCATTGCCTAACATTTTTTGTTTCTTTCTTTGTGTTTTAAAATGTCTCTATAGCATATATTAATTGTGCATAGTAGACTCCATTATAACATTTTCATATATAAACACAACATATTTCGATTGTATTCGCCCCATTGCTTTACCAAATCCTCCCCACATTCCCCTTCCCTACGAGCCCAACTTCCACTTTCATGTCTTCTTTTCAATGATGTTCCTATTGGCATATAATTCATTTATCTTTCAACATCAGCCTTTATTATGCAACTTTACTAAATTTTGCTTAACAGAAAAAAAAAGTATTTCTGGTACTGCAGTAAAAAATGTCTCCATCCTTTTTTAGACTAACTCAATACAGAGTCTTTGAATTTGTTTCTAGGAGTGTGTTTTTCTCTGAACAATCACTTCAACATTGGAAATCTCAAACCTCAATTCCCCTCTCTCAAATAACCATGCTTTGAGAAATGTCCAAATATATTGTATTCTCAAATCCCTGAACAGATATATTTTTAAGCCCTTATTACCTATAAAAAACTTTTCCAGAAAGCAGCATGGCTTTCTGGAATAAATTAAAAAAAAAAAGAATGCATTCTGAGATAATCACTGCTTACAAAAAGTCATTTACAATAATGCTCTGAACTTTTTAAAATCTAAATTTAGCCAGTAAAAGTCTGGGAGAACGGGATCATGGACATGGAGCGGAATTATGCTGTTCTGAGATAACAAGGTCATCACTAAACAGGAATCTGTCAAGTCCCAGAAATGATGTAAGTTTCACCATTCCTTCATTCCCATCCAGGGAGCTGCAAATCTGCTTCCTGTTGTTTGTTTTAAATACACTATTTGGAGGCCTGAAAAGGTGACATTATTGAAAATCAGTGCTTCAGTTAGCTGTGAAATTGCCTGATGGCTTTCGGGGTCTGGCTCTGTGGTGGATGAAACGTGAGTTGCGAACTTGGGTGCTAAATAATTCCATTGCACAGGCACTGATTTACGGAGCCATGTTTGACTTAGAATCGGAAAGCAAATCTAATTAATAAAAAAATAAACTCGCCTGTGGATAACTCTCGTTCCCGCCGTCTGCACCCCTTTGTGGTGAAGCACCTCTCATTTGGGCTGGTTTGAATATCAAAGTGCCGCAGCCCTCCCAGCACCCACGGGTCCCCTGCAGGTTCTGCACATCTCTGCCATCCTCCTGAGGAAGGCTTGCACCCGTGCCTCGGGGCATCTTTCAACACAAGTATCAGATTTGCCTGTAATTCTGAAGTAAATGTTTTCGTGGTCTGTCACCTTGATTTTATTAAAGGTGTTGGGTTCAAAACATTAACAAAGGTTGGAAAAAAATTCCGATAGAGATTCTAAAACGTTGGAAATTTATAACTGCCAACCATTTTTCAACCTTTTATCAATTGTTTGCACATGGCACAGATCTCAAATTAGTTAAACAGGATGCCACAGATCACAGATGTGTTCCAATACTTACCTAGCTTTTTTTTCAACTGTAACACTTGGATACTTAGATTGCAGGCAAGCCAGCTAGATTCAGGACTCTGTTTTACATTTTAAGGAGCATTTTGCCTTGCTTGCTCTGGTTAGTATCAAGGCTTTTCAGAGAATATAATTTGAATATTTAAGAAAAAATTCAGTTGATGTCAGCCTCGGTGGTTTAACAATCTCTTTTGAAAAGATTCTATTTCCAAAAACCAGCAGGCTAGAGACTAATTTTATTAAATCTGTATTGACTTTCCAGGCTTTTGCAATAGAGAGGCTATCTGAATTTTGGTGTGCAGTTTTGTTATCTTAAATAATATTTGCACAATTTAGAAAAAGCTGGTCTAAAATTAAAAATTCAAACAATTTGAGGGCTGTATGTGCAATGTATGCACACATGATGTATAAACTGGTGCGTGATTTCTTAGGCACACTGTACGAATGCCACCACCACCCCGTTTGTTTCTTAAAGGAAATGTCCCTTGGAGACAGAACTACTTGGCAGAGACACACTTCTAAGCTGCATAGAGTCTGAGCTGCTGAACTCTGTGCAACTTTTAATTAAGTGGCAGGAGCAGCCCACTCCCCAAGTTAGGCATTCCTGGCCTCCTGATAGGTCGGAGAAAACAAAACAACTGGCTTTCAGGGGGCTCCTGTGCCGTGCCCTGTGGTTGACTTGTGTGTGGTCTCTTCCACTTTTCCTGTAGTCCTGTTTGGGAACCAGTTCGGGATGTGTTTCTGTTGGCACTTTCCTTCTGTTGTGAATATATTCATACATCTCTCAAATGTTCTGTTGGCCTGAAAAGCTGGTAATTTGAGCCTGGGGCTGTGATAGACAGTTCTCTAGCATCTGCATCAGCATGGGCGATGGGGCTTGTGAAAAAGGAAGAGACAGATAAAGTCTCCAAAGCAAAAGAAATAGTGCCATCGCAGGGCCAGACATGGTTTGCTATCAGTCTTCGGCCTTCTTTTCTTTTCTTTCTTTCTTCCCTTTCTTTTTTTTCTTCATTAAAAAATTTTGCTTTATCCAAGAGTGCTTTAATCTCTAGTTGGGGACAGTGATGAGAAAACCATGCCCCGTGGTCAGGATATTTAGCTGGGTTCTGAGTCACAGCTTGAGAACTGAAATGAGACACACAGTTTTCCATGAGTCTCTGGACTCATTGAAAGTCAGAGAGCTGTAAATGCCCTACCCACACCTTCTCTTAGAAATTGTTTCTACGCCGTCCACTCTTTGGTAGAGATGTTGGTTGCAGGGTCTTGAGTCCTCCTTCACACTGTGCCTGCAAATATGCAGCTGTGTGGACAGCATCTCTGCTATTAAATAAACTCGTATCTCTACGTAAGTGTTTAGTACAGAAAAAATAAAACTGTTATGACATCCGGCCATTTATATATTTCTGATACAGTTAACACGCATCCTACTTCAGGTAACCTAAAGAATTCTTTTATAGTCTATAGTTGATTGTATGACAAATCTGGCTCGCAGGGCCAGGTCAATCCCACCTACTGTTGTCACTGTGTTTTTGTGCAGGCGTTTGCTCGTGGATTCACTTTGTGCACAGCAATGTGCACTCAGAGTGGCATTGTTCTTCTTGTTTCAAGGAACTAACAACAGTGATGACACACATGGGTAATTCTGATTTTTTTCCCCAAAATGGGCGAGTAGCAGAGCACCATGTCCTGATGGCTGTCTGTTCATGAGTAGAAAATTTAGCGATTTTGAAATGAATCATCCAACACAACATTCTAAAAGCCAAAGCCACACAGTCACCGCCTAAGCCATTCTTGCTGGTTGCATCTGCAAGTATTTTTTCCTTCCAAATTTCAGCCCCATTAGTGAAGATGTGACTGTTCCCCTGTGACCTCTCAGCTCAACTCAGATTTTAGGAGATCAGCTTCATCTTTCTTCCTAACCCTTCTTACTGCACCGCATATGCCCCCGCCCGTGTCAGCGTCTGTCAGCGTTCAGCATCTCTTATCTTAGTCCTCACCATTTCAGGGAAGCCCGCTCCCTCTTTCAGATCCAGGACTGAAAATGAAGCGTAAATCTTACGGGCTAATAAGCACGGCAGTTACTTCAATAAAATGTTACTTAAAAGTCAATAGGCTGCACATGTTAAAGACATTAGAGCTGTTAACAGACCGTTGTAAAGCAAGCAGAATCTTTAATAACCTGTGAGCGATACTGAACCGTTCCATTCTCAGGGCAGGGTGAGCTGGCAAGGAAGCTCTGGCCATAAGGTACCAACCATTCTGCTGTCTCAGAGTTAACAGCAAGCCAGGATCCAAGGCTAAAACCTGTCTGTTTGTTTGTTTGTTTGTTTGTTTTCTTCCTACTAGCTTCAGCTCACCGAACAGCAGTTGGGTGCTCCAGTGCCCTGCATCAGATTTAACTCTTTAAAACCTGAATCCCCGGCCTCCATCTGACATAAGGAGACAAGCAACTGGAGGATGCTGAGGGAAGGTGCAAAATAGCCGCAGGCTCAGGAGACCTTCTGGAGACTCTGGGCCAAACCCGGGCCTTACCAGCGCCCCACGCTTTCAGAGTCCGAACTGGAAGCTCAGAAAAGGCAACCGGAAAAGACAACCAGGTGAATTAGTCCTGTGGTATCTTGTTCCGTTACCCCCTGAAGCAAAATAGGGCATCAGTTCTGTCTAAGGAAGTAGGATGCTTGTTTTAAACAGTTGCTTTCAAAGATGTGCAATGAAAGAGACAGAGAAGATGAAGCATGCAAACCAACTGAGACTACTATAGCCTCTTGCTGCTTTGAGTGACCACCCCCACCCCTGTCTCCAGGCACTCAATGGGGAGTGCAGTCTCCATGCTGAAGAAAGAAAAACACGAGGAGACACAAATTTTCTTTGTAATTTAAACCACTTTTAAATTTGTCAAATGTATTTAAAACCTGAATTATTAAAATAATGAAAATTGATTAGAAAGACTATTGTAGATTTAAAATTTTTTCCTAATACCAATTCATCTTATATATTGATTATTATTTTTCCCCAGGGTTAGAATTTATAGATATCAGCCTAAAGTCTGAGAAAGTCATGCAGTTGCAAACACAAATACATCAGGAAGGATAAACAAGTTAGAGGCTGGATTGAAGTTGAAAATTGTTATAAAATGGCTATGATAACTGAACAGAAGTTTTCTATGAGAAGGTCCCGTAATCTCAGCACTGGGATCACCCACACTTTCATTTCATATATTCCATGTCTTTCTAGGCATGTGAGTGATAGATCACAACAACAGCTGTCTGCATTTACATCTGTCCCCTTCACAGTTTAATAACACGGCTTTTTGTATTTTCCTTAGTTCTTAAAGGTCTGTTTAGTTTTGTTTTATGTGTATGAGTGGTTGCCTGCATGTATGCATGTGCCCCACTGCATGCAATGCCTCAAGAGACCAGAAGGGGGCATTAGATCTCCTAGAACTGGGGTCAAACAGCTGCCCTGAAGGTGCTAGGAACGGAACCAGGTCCTCTGCAAGAGCAGCCAGTATTCTTACCTGCTGAGCCATCTCTCCAGCCCCAATGTTTCCATGACTTTCTAGCTTCATTACGGTAATTTAAGCTATTCCACTGCACAGTCATACAAAATACAGACATTGCTTCAGCATACACTTCTCTGGTCTTTTGGGGGTGGGGATTTGATTTGCAGTGCTCGTCCAGTTTTTAAGACGTTAATGGTAACCAGGTGAGAGAAATTGATCTAAATAAGACATGTGCAAAAGAGAGCTGCAGATGTGGGAGTCGGTCCTCTCAACCCACACATGAGTTCTAAGATGCGGAGGAAGCCGATTTGGGGTTGAGATAATTCAGAAGAAGGATAATGACAGATGATGGCACAACATGTCAGAAAAAGAGCACGGAGGGTAGGACAGGAAGAGAGTCCCCAAACTCCCCAACAGTAAAGTTAACATTGGCATCCAATGTGGGAACCAGGCCAGAGACCCCAGGAAACAAGGGCAGCCCTGGAAACATCACAGGACCTACTCTATGCACTGGCGGCAGCGGAAGACTCCCGTGGCACTTTCGAAGGGGCTGGAAGAAAGCGCTACAGTGTCAGATCTCTGCGAGCTTTTGACTGGTTACTTCATTGTTTCAGAATTTGCTCCCCAAGTCTGCTTCTACCTGTAGCACGTAGTGAAGCCAAGGGTAACATTTTTCATATTTAGCTCCCTTTAACTATCACATGAGGGTGAGAGCCTGGAGCAGTCTCCTGGCTTATTGTGTGGGCTAATGAGGGTTGTAAAGCATGATATATGTGTGGTGTGAAATATTTAACACCTCTCTTGAGAAAGAAAATCCTAATTGTCCACCTGGAACTGTCTCGCTAGCCAATTAATCCCAGTTTGGGAGATTGACATAGAGGGTCCCACCTAATCTAACACATGCCTACAAAGGGCTTAGACAGGTGAGGAAGTAAAACCCCCTCCCTAAAAACCAAATCACAAGGCCCTTTGGAGGAATTACTGCCAGCAGTAGAGCAGCCAACCTACCCCTGTGCATTGCAGGTAATATTTTCGTAAAAAAAGATTCCTTTTGCTCTGGCTGCCTGGCAAGACCATTTACAAAGTAACGAGTAGCTACTGAAGCTGTCCAGGGACATTTTTCTATCCAGGGAATTTTCATTATGTTAAACATTTGGAAATTTCAACTAAAGATAATTGCAGGTAAGCATCCACCCACAGATGTATTTATTTTCCATTGTATTGTCTTAAATGGGCACTTTTACACAAAAAGACCTCCTTCCTCTACGTTTCAGTCCTCCGGGGAACAATTACATGGAATTATTCAGCAGCCAAGTTTGCTGTGTGTCATGGACTGGGTAAGGACACAGAGAAAGTTGCTCCCTGTGGCACTGAAAATAGCAAATCATTTTTTTGCCTGAATGTTTAACAGCTACATTCATCACATTCCACTAACAAGGCTGCCCACACACAACATCCCTCATTTGTTTTTACCCCACTCTTAAAAGTTTACCAGAAAGACCAAGTTGGCCTCAGCATCAATTTGGTATTCCAACTGGCAGTGCATGGGCTCTGGTGGTCCTGTTGTCCTACAGTGGCATGGCCTAATGCAGACTGCCTTCTCTTACCATTGACCACGTCCAGGTATGATCCACAGTTCAGATATGTTGCAGTATTTATGCCTTTGCGTAGGAAAGCTTTAGATGAGCTACTACCAGTTTAATAACCGCAACAATAATCTTTAAAATGAACTTTTAGAAATGACTTAAACATGTTTTGTATTCATTCCTTAGAATTCAGAAGATTTACTGATGAAATAACTGATTTTTTTTCCAGGAAATTCTCTATTGATTTCAGATCTCTTTGATAATTGTTCAGCATGACTGAACCAAAGAGGCATGCACTTAACCTGTAATTCCCTGCTGATAGATCTTGCTTACCTATTTGAAGTTTTGTTTTCTGTTCCTGAGTTTGGCATTTATTAGCAGAGTGTGGCATGCTTACAGCACAGTCCTCTGCCAGCATTAACAGCTTGGAAACCACGAGAGCCTGGCTTACTAGGGCTATTTGAAGTGGCTTTGGATCCTGATGGCTAAGTGTCTCAGTCAGTGCTCTTCCGTTGTGAAGGGAATCCATGACTCTTATAAAGAAAGGTATTTAAACGGGACTTGCTTACAGTTCAGAGGTTTAGTCCATTATTACCATGGTGGGGAGCATGGTGGCATGCAGGCAGACATGGTACTGGAGAGTCACTGAGAGTTCTACATCTGGATCTGCAGGCAGTAGGAAGACAGGGACAGTGGGCCTGGCTTGAGCATTTAAAACCCCGAAGCCCACCCCCAGTGACACACTTCCTTCAACAAGACCACACCTACTCTACCCCAACAAGATCTCACCTCTTAATCCCTCTCGAGGAGTGCCACCCCCTTTGAGCCTTTGGGAACGATTTTTAGTCAAACCACCACACTAATTAATAATGTAAAGACCCCAAGTAAGTCGTTTATTCTCTCTAGGTTTCCTTTCCTTCTCTTTAAAACAGGTTTCATTCTACATGAGTTTTTGTTCTTATTTGTTTGTTTTGTTTTGTTTCCCTGAAAGACACTGAAAATGTTATTTTTCTCAGAGTATAGTATGAACTGTAGTCTCTCATGGAAGCAGGTGAAACCTTCATGAACTAAAACAAAAATATTTCTCAAGGAGAACGTTTAATGAAGTTCTTTAGAATGAAAAAGGAAAGGCATGCTGGGATAGCACAGAAAGGGAGCCTCTGGAAGTCACCCTGTCAGTCCAGACTGGTCCTCGTGGTTGGCAGTCCTAGAGTGTCCCTTCTGGTTCTTTTCAGGAACGTAAAGAAATGAACAGATTTCTATAAACAGACATGCCCTAAGGGTTTCCACAGAGGACTCTGAGCTTGGCAGCAACATTGGTGATGGAGTTTTGTCTCCTGGCAGCATTAGGGAGGGAGGCTGAACATCATTAGATCTTGAGATATGAAAACTGAGGAAGTGCAGAGTTTGATTAAACTGAAATGTTTGGGAGCTAGAGGCCCCATAATTTACCACAGATACATTTAGCTGAGGCTGAGTCACACCCTGGACTCAGCAGCAGCCCCTTTCTTCCCTGAATGTATCCTACCGCAACCCATCCCTTCTACAGTCTCCAAAGTGAGCAGTCTTTGCTGATCCCTGGTTGCCTTCTTTTACATATAAATCCCTGCAATGGACTCCCAGGCTCATTCTGACTATGGTTTAGAAGAGTCAGTCTTTCTTAAAGTCCTTTTTCTTTAGTGAATATTCTTTCATTCTTTCAATATGCTTGGTTTTATAGTTAACCCTCAGAGGGCAACCTTTTCTGCCTTTCTTACTGCCAATATCTTTGTAGAGGTGGGACTTTATTATAACCTCTGCACATCAACCACGCATAAACACACTTGCTGTGGTTGGAAGGAAAACACAGAGCCCCCTATGACTCTGCATTTGAGGAGATGGATGGCCTTGAACTCAGTCTTTTCCTTGCAAGTCCCTTGCATTTCAAACATTCATTTCCTCCCCTGCTTTTCCTGAAATCCCAAGTACCCATGAAATACATTGCCCAAATAGAGATGCACACTGTAGATACAAACAGCCTTGAACATGGTGAAGGGTTATAGGATCTCTAAGGAGGAAACAAGATGCTTTATTCTTGGGCTCACTTGACAAATCTTCACACAGAATATCTCATCGAACCAACAACATTTCAGAAATGCTGCATCCACAATGTGATGTTACATGTGGGCTTCTTCCCCCCACCCCTTTTTATTTCTCCTTTTTCCTTTTGACATTGAATGGCCTTAGCATCAGGAAGCAGAGGCCGTGGTGAGAGTTGAAAGACGGCAAGACAAGAGTGGTGAGTGGAGAAAGTTTAGCAGTCATTTAACCCGCCTGCCCGTAAACCCGACCAGTTAAAGAGCTCTAGAGTTTTTTCACGCTGGTCCAGGGAGAATTCATCAATTAGTGCTTTGCAAACAGATCTTTGGGGACGGTACCCAGCAAATGCAGTAATCATCAGCTCACAACCACGTCCATAGCATGTGGTGACGGCATGTTGACTCTGATGGTGAGCAGTTGCTGCTGTTGATAAGGCTGCGGACTTTAAATCATTAAACGTGCTTTGCATTGTGGTTTTGAGGCGCCCTCCCCCCTGGCAGATGTCATAGAGTAAAGCTATATCTTGAGTGTGTTCCTGAAACCCAAAGCTAAGAAGGAAAATCAAAGGGCACGGAGATCATAACAAACACGTTCTGACAAAGCCCCTCCTGTGAGTGTCGTCTTGGAGAAGTGAGACGATAGGTTAATTCTACTGTCCCACCTCTCTCCTGGTAAGGAAAAATTTTGCCAGCTCAGTTTGCAGTACGCCGAAGTTCACAGTGAACTGTCAGCCTCAATCAACTTCCCATCTGCTTTTATTCATTCTAAACACAAAGCATCATGGAAAAAAATGTTTTGATGATCAAATACACTCTCAGGAGGCTCTTTACTCCTTAAAATGGAGAGAGCAATTTGAGATCAATTTATGAAAATGGATAATCTTCTGAAAAGCCCCCATGTGATATTATCTGCCCACTCACATTTGCCAACACCGCCTCATAGAACAAAATTTTCCTCCCCGAAAGGAAAAGCAGAGGATGGAAGAACCAGTGCCCAGAAATGTATCTGACGGCCAGGGAAATGGGGAATTAGGCTGCTCGGAAAACAAAGACGGGCCTAATAGCTTCGACCTGTAACTTCTGCTTGTCCTTCAACTCTTACCAAGTTTTGATCTATTTACTGATTTCTACAAATAGTATCTGAACTGCCCCTGCATGGGGTTCACCCTCTGTCTCTAGGCCCCCAAGCCATGCATTTCAATGTGTGAGCCACTCACCTGTCTTCTAATATCAGGTTCCTTTGTGACGCTCTGCTGCCCAATGCTCACATGGACCAGGTATGTTCTAGTGACACATGCTCCCATAGACTAGCTGTGCTGTGGCCTTGTTACTTCTGCTGTTCAGTGACTGACTGAAGTTTAAGATTTCACAGAATCGGTTTTGTACTTTCTGCCACATACCGGGGGAAATGGTGACCTATTGGACATGCGGATGACCACGTTGGAAGTATTGTCCTAATGTATTTGTGGAAGAGGGAGAGTTTGCTATCATACCAAATCAGTTAAAGTCCATCAAAATAATTGTGGTGGAACTTTCTGTGAATCTTCCAAGTTTTTTTTTAAACTATACAACAGAGAATTTAATGATAATAAGTACATTTTCCATTTCTGTTGCATAATATTCCTCTTGGAATGGCGAGGTTGATACACAAGGAGACCTGAGTTGTAAAAACATATTTAGCATTATAAGGACTTTCTTAGCATTCAAAGAGTAAACAGA
>LOEQ01003222.1:61577-72483 GCA_001685075.1 Bramus lutescens | reverse complement strand
GGTATTGCTGGGTCTTGAGGAAGGTTGTTTCCTAATTTTCTGAGAAATCGCCATACTGATATCCAAAAGGACTGTACCAGTTTGCACTCCCACCAGCAATGGAGGAGTGTTCCATTTACCCCACATCCTCTCTAGCATAAGTTGTCATCAGTGTTTTTTATCTTGGCCATGCACAACCTCTTTTTAGCATCCATGTATTTAATTCTAACTATCACTGACAAAAAGTTCATGCTGAACTCTATAATAATTTATTGCCTGTTGTCTTCGTTGGGGTATTTATTACATTCCTGATGATCTTTCTTGTTTTGGTGGAAGCATTAGAATTATCGATCTTCAATCTGAACATGCAAGCGCAGACAGAAGCTTTTCCAGTGTCCCATATTCCTAATTTTGAGCAATGTAAACAAATGACTTCCTATTTGAGTTTCCCAATTAAAGTCATGAAGTCAAAGGGAAAATGTTTTCATCAGTAAAATAAGAACACATCATCATTTTATATGCTGAGATACTCTATTAATGTTTACCCACTAACCTTAGAATTAATACCAAACAAAATATCACCACATTTTTGAGTGAGTTCTACAAAGGGTCCAGCAGACACATTGTGCGCAGCCACATAACATATGTAGGTAGAAATTTACAAGCTACAATACCCAGACATCATGAGGCTCGGCTCATAATTTTCTCAACCTTGCCAGACTGTAGCAACATTTATGATCTAGAGATTTATTGATTTTAGTTTTTATCCCTCTTATAATATGAAACTACCCTTTAGACCATTGACCTCTTTCTGTTATAATGAGAGTGGGATAAAGAAACATATTTAGAATACCACTCTTGGAAACAGGCAGGCTTTTTAAGGTGTTGTAAAGACGTGCTGGTGATATAATGGCAGGGATTGTAACAAAGGTCATATAGAATGGCCATTTGACACTTGGAAATAGGCTGCATATGCTGATTAGATTTTTCCATGTCTTATTACTTAGGTGACCTGAATATGTCCCTTGTTTGTAATTAAGTATTTAAATAGTTGACTGAGTACATTTCAGGACATTATAGCAGGGAAACAAAGTCAGATGTCAGCAGGTCAGGATTAGTCTAAGAAAGGAAAGTATCCACCTTCAGGTGGAGGTTTAGCAAGAACACACTTTTATAATGACCTTGAAGGACAGGTGAGAGAAATAAACACACAGTGCTTGAATTACCTTGAGTTATACCTCAGGAAATAGGTGTGTATACATTCCTGGATCTCTCTTCACTAAATTCTTCATCACAAACAGTTAATCAGACCTATCTGGATTTCACAGGAGTGTTATGATAACAGAACAAACATGCTGGAAATAAATTGTTAACATTGTTTGAAACCTTGAACAGTGTTTAATTGTATCTGTTGCTAATGTGTGACTGGAAATTTAAGAAGCACTGCATATGCCCTCTGACCCCAAAACTAACTCCAAGTAAAATTTACTTTAGCTAAACCAGTCTGTGTAAATCGAAGGATGTGTGCTTAGTTTTTGTTTGTTTGTTTGGGATTTTTTAGTTTGTTGTTTCAGCTGAAGGAACAGGTAAATTGTGGGTCTGACATAGGCTAGGAATACTAATCATCACTGTACAGCAGGGCTGTGAATCCCTTGAGTTCCCCTAGCCAGTCCTCCTACCCATAAACTTGTCCCAGAACCAAAATGGGAACCTTTCCTCACCTTAAGAAGCTAGTTCCCCATTGTGCCTTGAGTCAGCTCATATGGGTTCTGCATAGACCTCACAGCAGCTTTCATGGTGGAGCCAGCCAGCTGTAACAATGGGTTGTGAGTAGTCCCCAGACTATGCTCATTTTAGGGAGCCCCACTTTGTCCAAATCCCCTCATATGTGAGGCTGAAATGATGAAAGGACATCCGTGTGGTTCACTGTGATATCAAGGGGGGATCATGTAAAGTGGATACCATGTACACATGACACGCATTAGCTACTGTGAATAGCTTGACAGACTTTATTCTTAATTATTATTTTGTTAGTTTATTTCATATCAAAATTTCATCTCATCTCCTAGCTTCACAGTTAAAGAGTTTCAGGACTGGCCCATCTTTCTCAGTAGCTTGAGTCCCAATATTCACACCTACATTTTCAAATCTTTCCAGTCAGAGGGGTCTCTCAGTCCCTCTGACTGATTGTCCATTCTTAAGTCTTAGGCCTGAATCCAAAATCTCTCTAGGCTTCCAATTCACCGAATCTCAATAGATGAGACTTCCATATTATCCTATCTCCTGTCCAAACACGGAAGACATCTCAGATTCATTTGTAGTTGTTATTGGTGGTGGTGTTTGGTTGGTTGGCTTTAAATAATTACAATACTATTTAATCAACTTTATCTCTACAGCCCATCTCATAATTCATTTTATGAATTTTGGGAATAGGGTGTATATGTAGATTAAATTTTTTGCAGTCTTATTACTTAGTTTCCAACATTAACATTCAAAAAGAACTGTCTGGTTCTCATTTCCAAGTGCCTTTCTACAGAAACTCTCTCGTTAGTGCTCTCCTACTGGACACTAGTATGTAGACTCGGTCATCTTTGATTTAGCTTATTTCGTTGCTCCTACATCTTGTTAATATCATAACAAAACTGCTCTGTTGCTTTATGAATTCCACAGCAGTAGATTTTTTTTTCTGGCCTTGCAAATTGAAACTTTAATGGCAAGCTTTTCCTGTTCCTGCCCTGCCAATGTGTTTTTTGACAAGGCACAGGGATTTTTTTTTCTCAAATCCTCTCTGCAATACCACTGCCAATAATTAGGCCATTCTAACATTTCCAGGACTCAGGTAGTAACATTAGTGGTGGTGTTAAAAATTCTCTCAAAAGTCATGTGTATTTGTATAATATGTAGTGCATATTTGGTTGTGTATATCATTGCTTCTCATCAAGAAAGGCTAACCTAAAATGAGCTGAGCACCATAGTTTACTAGAAAAATTTGACTGGAATACAAATAAGAATGCATAACTAGCCAAGAGTGTAGTGTTTAGAAAAGCTGGCATGGAGTCAGTCCTGCAAGGGCTGATGTCCTGATTCTGCCCATTCCCAACTATGTGACATTGGACAAGATGCTTAATCTCTCTAAAACACACATTCCCTCCTATGTGAAATAGGAATTGCATTTGTATTACTAAAAGACAGAAGCAGTAATTCTGTGAATCTATGGACTCTGAAATACATCCATGGTTGAGTAGTAACTACCTTCTCTCTGAGCTTAGAGGCACTTCTAGAATTAGCTAAGTGCTTTGCATGTTCTGAAGTATGGAGCATATTTTTACTGAGAAATATAATCAACATTTTTCAGTTCACCTAGCAGATAGGAATAAAAGGGAACAGGTTGGGGAAGGATGGAGGGAGAGAGCACTGGGGAAGACAAATAGAATCTTGGGGGCATCTTTGGGGTGAGCTAAAAACCTAGTGCAATGGAAACTCCCAGAAATCTATGAGGCTGAGTCTACCTAAGATTTTTAGCAATGAGGGATAGAGAACCTGTGATGGTCATCTCCTACAAGCAGACAAGACTTCCAGCAGAGGGAATGAGATGCAAATCCAGGTATAAAACCTTTGACCTACAACTTATCTGCCTACAAGATGTGCAGGGGTAAAGGTGGCAAAGAAATTGTGGGAGTGGCCAACCAATGACAGGCCCAGCTTGAGAAGTGTACCATGAGAGGAACCTCACCCTCTGAGGGTCAGAACCCAGAAGCAGGACAGCTCAGAGACCTGGGTTAGAAACAAACACAAACTGGAGAAGAAGAAGGAAGAGATGGGAGGAGGTGGAGGAGGAAGAGAAGAAGAAGAAGAAGAAGAAGAAGAAGAAGAAGAAGAAGAANGGAGGAGGAGGAAGAGGAAGAGGAAGAGGAGAAGGAAGAGGAGGAGGAGGAGGAGGAGAGGAGGAGGAGAGGAGGAGGAGAATAAGAAGAAGAAGAGGAGGAAGAGGAGGAAGAGGGAGGGAGGAGGAGGAAGGAAGAGGAAGAGGAAGGAAGGAGGAGAAGGAGGAGGAAGAGGAAGGAAGGAGGAGAAGGTGGTCAATGAAACAATTCCTACTGATATTCTGCTATACTCATAGAGTAGTACCTAGCCCAACTGTCATCAGAGAGTCTTCACCTAGAAACTGATGAAAACTGATACAGAGACCCACCAATTATTGGGGCACACTCAGAGAATCCTGTGGAAGAGGGGGAAGAAGGTTTGTAGGAGACAGTGGTGTCAAGGACACAGAAAAAAAAACTCACAGATTAAAGGGGCTCAAAGAGACTCAACTGATAACCAGGGAGCCTGCATGGGACTGACATAGGCCCTCTACATATATGTTACAGTTGATGTAACTTGGTCTTATTGTGGGATTCCTAATATTGGGGACAGGGGCCATTTCTGTTGCCTGTTTCGGAGACCCTTTTCTTCTATCAGATTGCCTCATCCAGCCTTAATAGGAGAGGAGGTGCCTAGTCTCACTGCATCTTGACATGCCATGGCTGGATGAGAGCCATGAGAGACCTGTGATTTTCTGAAGAGAAACAAGGGAAAAGGAGTGGATGGAGTGAGGGAGGGGCACCGAGAGGAAAGGAGGGAGGAGAAACTGCAGTTGTTATATAAAAACAAAAATAAATAAATAAAAACAAGAAATGAGAAACCATAAAAAATTAAGTTCCTCTAGCAGAATTAGAAAAATAATCTGGGTCTCTAGATGACAAAGTCACATTCCAGTGGTGCACGACTTCCCTAAGAACACACTGTCACTGCCTGCACAGAATCCTGGGGCTGCGGAGGAACTTGCTCTAGTTACAACAATGGAGTCCAGCGTCAAAGGTCAAAGAAACTCACATGGTGTGACTCATCCCGTGCATACATCCTTAATCCAAGAGCTTTCGGCTTGAATATTGTAAACATAATTAAATAAAATCAACAATAGGTTGAGTGATGGAGCAAGCAACCAGTTGACAGGAAAAGCCGTAGAGAGTAGGAGAAAGTCAGGAGGACAGAGAGAGGAGGAATGCACAGGAAGTAGAGACGAGGGACATCCAGTTGGAGGAGATTTTGTTTCAGATGGTGTAAAAGAAAGCCTTCTTTCTGGGATGACAGTGGAGGATGAACCAGCCTGATGTTTTCTCTGCCTCTTTGAGCAAGCAGGTTTTCACTCCAGCATCTGGCTCCCAAGTCTTTAAAAATAAAATAGAATAATAGTGAATTAGATTAAAAACAACAGGTAAGTACCAGTACTATAGCTGAGGAATGTGTATTCCAGGCTTATAAGAACAAATCATTAAACTACCCAAACACACACACACACACACACACACACACACACACACGTCTTCTAGAATATTACTCCACTAAAATAAAAAATTTTATTGACTTTTATTGAGCTCTACAAATTTAACCAAATAACTGAACCAGGTATCAAAAACCTTCAAGATGCCAATGGCAGTCCTATCTTTCAACAAAGAACAGAAGCCAAGTAGAACACCCATTCAAGCACTCTACTCTCTGAGACTGTGTCCCAGCATTCTCTCAGGTCAGTGGTTCCCACACAGAATTGACTCAAATAAGCTCCAAACAACCAGGCAGTAGTGAGTGGAAGCCTGGAGACACCAATAAAATATTCTGATGTTTCTACCAGCATTCCACTAACTGAAAACTCAACAGAACCACACAATAAAGCACCTTGATTATTCATTTCGACAAACCCAAGTGGTTTTCCAGGATTACATCGTGATAGCTCCATTAGTGGTGCTAATCTGCAAGCACGGTGAAGGCTCCTGTTTTATATCTTTTAAACATTAAAATACAAAGGAAACACTTGTGCATACTGTATACTCTCAGAGGTGCAAACCTTTAGCCACCACAATTACTAAAGTAATTCCGAGCTAACTAGAACAGCTCTTATCTACTAAAGGTTCACTTTGGCCCAAGGACTTGACAGACATTGTATATGTATCATTTTATTTGCTCCTCAAACAATGTAACGAATTAGGTATTAATTTTTATTGTCATTTATAAAATGAGGAATTCCAAGCTAGTAAGCAATGGAATTGTAATTCAAAGGCAATTAATGTCAAAGCCTGTCCAAATGGTGCCCCACCTGTAAAGAGTATATGTAGATCATGCATAATACTGAGAGCTAATGATTAGCATATTTAAAGAAATTTGGTGAATAGCATCTGGAATATTATATCTGGGGTTTGCATATTTAGCTGCTGTGAAAGCACAATATTTAAAGTGGGGAGGAAGTAGCAACATGAAGTTTGTTTCAAGTACAACATGAAAAGTGAATGAAACATGAGGAAGAGAATGGGCCTAGGTATGCTGGCTTATAGCTGATATTTCAGAAACTGGGAGTCTGAGGCAGGAGGATTGCCACCAGTTAAAGACTGGCCTGGGTTGCAAAGAAATTTCTAGGTCAAGTGTTGGGCTGTGGTAAGACTTAACTTTGCACAACATAAACCAAAATAAAACAAAAAACGGCATAGAGGGATGGCTCAGTGCGTGTTCTGGTTTGAATGCAAAATGTCTCTCACAGAATCACCTTTTTAAACCCCTGACACCTACCCAGGGGTACTGTTTGGAAAGGTTGTGGAACATTTAAAAGTCAAAGCCTCACTGGAGGAGGTGAGTCACTGGGAGCAGGCCTTAAGTCTCTATAACCCAGCCCCACTTTCTGTTCACTCATTACTCCCGACGTATGAATGCAGTATGACTGGCCAGCCTTCTGCTCCCACCATCATGCCTTCCCTACCATGATGAACTGCATCCCCTGCAACAATAAGCCAAAAGAAATTCCTCAAAGAGAAACAGATTTATTGATTGATTAAGGGAAGACAAAGACAGGAGATCATGGTAGAGAGAAAGGATAATATTCCACGAAAGGGCTATGGTTAAAATGCAAAATACCGATATGGATTGTTTAAGAATGTAAAAGAACATTGCATGGCTGGCCTGACTTCCCCACTGCCAGCATTGCAGAGCCTCTGCATTGCCCATTATTGTAAAATGTGTCTCATATTTTGTCTTGATAAAACTTGTTCTTTGCTTAGAAGTTAATATTTTCATCTATGCTTTTGGTAATAATTTTCCTCTTCTTATTTTAACAACATCTTGAAAACATGATCCCTGGTTTTTCATGTGTATGTTTGTGTGGCATGTGTGTGTATGTTTGTGTGTTTGCATGTATGTAGAGGTCCAAGGTAGATGTCAGGAGTCATTTTCATTTGGGAAGAGTCTCTCACTTTAACCTAGATCTTGCCAATGTAGACAATCTAGACAGCCAATTTGTCCTAGCCTCCTAATAATGGGATTACCAGTGGGCCTCTATGCCCACTAGACATTTGTGTGGCTTCTGGGACTATAAAGTCCAGGTCCTCATGCTTGCGTGGCAACCCCTCTACCTACTGAGCCATCTCCCCAGCCTGTCCCTGACACTCTTATTTTTCATTGGTTCCATGCTTTTTAAAATTTAGGTTACTTAATTAATCCTTTTATCTTTTATTTCAAATTAAATGCTATGTCTTTAATGTTTACTGTTGGGCTTCAATAAGAATGTTTATCATTTTAAAAATTTTCTACTTTATGCACATTTTTTTTGACTTGGTCTTATTCTCACTTTTATTTGACCTAAAACTTAATTTTACTTTAATTATCTGAGCACACATTCACCTTTCTACCCTTCTTTATCATACTGTGCCTTATTTTTCTTTATTTTGATAATGGCTATCAAGTATGCAGCCAGAAAAGAAGTAGCAAAATACAGCAGACTCTGACAGCAGTGTCTGAAGACCAGGCCTAGACTTGTTCACTTCTACCTGTGTCAGCGTGCGATCTATTACTTTGACAAAATACCTTAAATAAACATCCTATAAAGGAGGGGTTGTTCATTGGCCCACAATTCAAAGGTTTCAGTCCATGCTCATTTTGTGTTGGGGGAAGCTGCTTGTTCATTTCCCAGCTTCCCAGACTCCCGAAATAATCACACAGAAACTGTATTAATTAAATCACTGCTTGGCCTATTAGCTCTAGCTTCTTATTGGCCAGCATCTTAATTTAACCCATTTCTATTATTTTATATTTTACCACAAGGATCGTGGCCTACCAGCAAGGTTCTAAGCTGGCAGCTCATGTCTTTCCTCTCTGGAGGCTCCATGGCATCTCTCTGACTCTGCCTTCTTCCTCCCAGCATTCAGTTCAGTCCTCTCCACCTAGCTCTATTCTACCCTACCACAGGCCAAAGCAGCATCTTTATTCATTAACCAATAAAAGCAACACATATAAAGAAGGACTTCCCACAGCAACTTTGTTGCTTTGGGACTTTGCTGATGTAATGTATCAAGGCAAATGTGTGCAATAGAAGAGACTTATTCATAGAGAATGCCAAGAAGCCAAAGAAGGTCCCAGGTCCTGATATCCCCTTCAGAGTTCTGTCTCCAATGGCTTCATTTGCTTCTATTGTCTCCATATATTAAAGGTTCTGCCACCCCTATTGTTATTGTAATTACTACTAAACTATACTAAACTACTCCTAAATCCTGCTTCCTCAATCTCCATCAGCCTGACCTCCCAGTGTGTTTGGTCTTAAAAGCCTCATCATAGGAGTCCCTGCACCAAATCCAGGACACAGAGAGAGAGAGAGAGAGACTCTCTCTCTCTCTCTCTCTCTCAAAGGCTCTAATAATACCATGAAATTATCATCTTGATTTTCAAAACTGGAATTGCTTCCCAGAGTATTTGGGCCTTTTAAAGAAACTGTGTGGCCTTAAGCCCTAGGATCAGTTAAAAAATTGTGGAACCATTGACCATTGTGCCAAAAACCAAAGGAAATTAAATCAAACCTTAGGAAGGAAACAGGTGTATACTCTGATGGGAAAATTTTCTTAGAGGTTAAAATTACACAGCTGTCCTTACAAGCCAAAGCTCTTCAATTTTATTTTTTTTCTACAATTTTGAGTGATAAGACTCTACCTTAAAATAGTATACTATCCAGCAGTGTAAAAACCCTACAGTTTTATATTCTGAATTTCTTCCTCTTTATTTACAAACTGTTGTCATAGACTGTTTTATTCTTATGCATACCCTACTATGTTTGCCTCAGATATTTATCTCATAACAAATAAAAGACAAATTTACTTTTATTTATTCCAATACATCTGAAAGTTTTAATAGCTGCATTATTCACACTATCCATATTTTGAAAAACTAGTGTATGTCTTACTTTTTCCTTTTTTATGTATAGTAAGTTTTTACTTAAAACCAGATATCTTGGGGCTAGAGAGGTGGCTCTGCTGCTAAGAGCACTGCTGCTCTTGTAAAGAGCCCAGGTTCAATTCCTAGCACCCACATAGTGTCTCACAACTATGTAACTCCAATTCCAGGGGATCAGATGCCCTCTTCTGGCTTCTGCAGGCAATGCATGCACAAACTCACCTATAGACATACACATAAGTAAAAAAAAATTTTTTTTTACCAAAAACACAGATATCTTATGTATCTGTGTTAGCAGTCCAGAAAGAACACACCAAGTATTTTGCTAAGACATTTATAACAATTTGTTGAGGAATCAGGTGGCTTTGGGGTTAGTGGTTTGCTACTGTGTTTGTCAGTGTACTATACCCCTTAGATCCTGGAATGGGAATGAAGTTTTGGGGTGAATGCTGGTTTTCTGGAACTAATTTTTTTGTACATTTGCTCTGTCCCTGGTTTATGTCCTTCCCTGCCCTATGCTTCAGAAAATCTCTCTATGCTGTTTGAAGTCTCCAGTGCTATGCTGTTGTTACTACTCACTCTTAGCATTTATTAGCTTAGTAGCAGGCTATAGTAGGAGGCCACTTGTTCATTCCCAGCTGCCCAGACCATGAAATAATCACCCAGAAACTATATTATTTAAATCACTGCTTGGCCAATCACTTAAGTGTATTGCTAGCTAGCTCTTTGGTTATCTTTGGTCAACCCATTTCTATTATTTTATATTTTACCATGAGGCTCATGGCCTACTGGCAAGGTTCCAGCTGGCAGCTTGCATCTTTCCCCTCTGGAGGTTCTATGGGAGGTACCGTAGAGAGACTGAGAAGGAAGAAAGAGGGTCGTAAGTCAAAAGTTTTCCCTGCCTACTTCTATTCTGCCCTGTGCAGGCCCAAGCCAATTTCTTTATTAACCAAAGGTATTCATAGCATACAGAGGGGAATCCCACATCAGCAGAGAGCTTACTGTCTCACTAATCTGATGAAAATTTAATTTTGGAATGATATAGATATAGGATTACACACCAGTAATCCTAGCACACAGAAGGCAGAGGCAGTGGTATTTCTGAGAATTCAAGGCCAGCCTGTTCTACATAGAAAGCTCTAGGACAGGCAGAGCTATATAGCGAGACTCTGTCTCAAAAAGTTAAGAAGTAATGATATTAATAAAATCTAAGTTTTAGCCAGATGCTGGGCCCACATGCTAGAAGCATAGATGTTTTCAATGTGTCTATGTAGCTCTGGGCCCAGAAATCTATTCCATCCCACTTTAGCTTGAGGAGGAGAGGTTGTAGTTGGTATTTTGTATCATTTATTTTGTTTGTCTTTCTGCTTGTATGCTTCTAACTCTAATGGGTTTTTTAGTAGGTCCTGGAGGATGACAGTGACATCTGCATTTCCTCTAACACACACCTTAAAGCTTTATTTCTCACAGAGAAGTAGATAGGTGATGATTTTGCTTTCCTGGGGGTTCTGTTACCCCTACTCAAGGCCAGTGTCATGCATGATGGATACCTCAGGACTCTTGGCAGCCTTTTTCTGAGGGTGTCTGGTGAGTCCTGTCATGAAGAACCCACAAGGTGAAAACTCCCATCTTTTTATTATTATTATTTTATTTTATTACTTAAAAAATACCAATCCAAATTCCC
>LOEQ01003222.1:41663-54296 GCA_001685075.1 Bramus lutescens | reverse complement strand
TAAAACCAACCACACTGAACCTCATAGAAGAGAAAGTGGAAAGTACACTTGAACACATTGGCACAGGAGACCACTTCCTAAATATAACCCCAGTAGCACAGATACTGAGAGAAATGATTAATAAATGGGACCTCCTGAAATTGAAAAGCTTCTGTAAAGCAAAGGACATGGTCAACAAGACAAAACATCAGCCTACAGAATGGGATAAGATTTTCACCAACCCCATATTGGACAGGGGGCTGATCTCCAAAATATACAAAGAACTCCAGAAATTGGTCATCAAAAAACAAATAATCCAATAAAAAAATTGGGGTACAGACTAAACAGAGAACTTTCAACAGATGTATCTAAAATGGCTGAAAGACACTCAAGGAAATGCTCAGCATCCTTAGCCATCAGAGAAAAGCAAATCAAAATACCTCTGAGATTCCAATTACCAAGACCAAAAGCACTGATGACAACTTATGCTGAAGAGGTTGTGGGGTAAAGAGAACACTCCTCCATTGCTGGTGGGAGTGCAAACTATACAGCCCCTTTGCATATCACTATGGCGATTTCTTAGAAAAATAGAAAACAACCTACTTCAAGGCCCAGCAATACCACTTTGGGGTATATACCTAAAGGATGCTTAATTATACCACAAGGGCATGTGCTCAGCTATGTTCATAGAAGCATCATTTGTCATAGCCAGAACCTGGAAATAACCTAATTGCCCCTCTACCAAAGAATGGATAAAGAAAATGTGATACCTTTACACAACAGAGTACTACACAGCAGAAAAAATATAATTACACCTTGAAATTTGTGGGCAAATGGATGGATCTAAAAACCATCATATTGAGTGAGGTAACCCAGACCCAGAAAGACAAATATATGTACTCACTTATAAGTGGCCTTTAGAAATAAAGCAAAGAAAAGCCAACATACAATTCACAGTCCCAGAGAATCTAGACAACACAAGGACCCTAAGAGAGACAAACGTGGATCTAATCTACATGGGAAGTAGAAAAAGACAAAATCTCCTGAGTAAATAGGGAACATGGAGACCATGGGAGAGGTTAGAAGGGGAGGGGAGCAGAGAAAAATATATAGCTCAATAAAAACAATTAAAAAAGAATAAGGCTTATTAATTAATAGTTAAAGGCTTCGGTTTCAGATAAATTTACTTTAACTGCTCTTTATAATAGTGAATAGTCTTAACTCTCCAAAAAAAGAGGTATTAGATCGATATCAGATGTTTATAGAGGGGCAGCCACATTCACCTACTTGATGGGCACTCCTGTAAGAGTAGATCAAGATCATATATACACAGGGTGTCAGCCAGTTAACCTACAGCATATGCATTCCTGTAAGTGTGGATCAAGATCAGATTTGCACAGAGGGGTAGCCATGTTAGCCTAGAGGAGGGACACTCCTGTATGAGTTGATCGAGATCAGATGTGTACAGAGTGGCAGCCATATAAGGACTCAGAAAGAAGCTACCACCTACAAGCCCAGGACCGAAGCCTCAGGATAAAGTGGGCTCAGCAACACCTTGATTCTGAACTTGCAGTTCCAGAATTAGACAGTGAGCACATACAGCCACCAGTCGGTGTCTGTTAGGAGCCCTTGTAGACTAACATGGCGACTCCTGCCTTCATTCACCCCTGAGTGTTATGAAACACTTCATAAGATGTTATGTTTACATTTTACTTTTTCTTCCTATATATTGAATAAAGTTACTCATTTCAAACCAAAAAAAAAAGTAGTTTGGAAACCATAAGACACAGCCTGCTGCAGTCATCCGGATTGCTACTAATGAAACACACACACACACACACACACACACACACACACACCACGGGGGTGGGGAACCAAAGGGGACTTTCTCAACTTTTCTTGTTTCACAAATTATGACGAAAGAGAAGCAGCCATTACCCTACAGGAAGTCCATGAACTTCTGTAGCTAAGGGGTTGCTACACTCTAAACTTTTCCATGGAGTGAGTTACTTTGACAGACCAGGAAGACCTGGTCCAGCTTCTCTCTGAAGATACACTGAAGGTGGGAATGGTGGGGAAGTTCAGGCACCATGCTTGTCCTTGGCCATGTAGAAGCAAAACTGTTGACAGCAACAAAGGCGATTAATGGGAAGAGAAAGTGAAGAAAAGGGGGCAAGAGGGCACACAGGCCAAACACCCAAGTACATCATGTACATGTATGTTTTCATGTAACTTAGACCCATGTACAATGACAATACACCAATTTTAAGACACTGAGTTCCAGGTAAGGAGCAAAACAACATCTTTAATCCACTTTCTATCTGTAGAGGATAAGACTCAGTCTGGTTCCATTCTGCCCCTTACATGTATTCGTTAATTCAGTTAACTTACAGGTAGTTACCATAATAGTAACTGTGACTCCTGCTGGATCCATGTGTCTATTACTAAATTCTAAAGATCCATGTATAATATGATATCCAGGGAACTACCATTACAAGACAATGGGTGATTCCGAGGCTGCTTAAGGTTTGGCTAGAGTACATAGGAATTATTACCCAAAAGCATTAGCTACACAGGGAAGAAAAAACTCAAGTTATGATTTTCTTAATTAATGTGCCCATGCATTCAGCCTCAAAGCTCTGATAAAGTTGTGTTGGAAACAGGATGATCTTGAATTCAAGATTAACATGAGTTACCAATTGAGAGCCTGCATCAAAAAAGAAAAGGAAAAAGTTGGGACACACAACTTCAACTTAGCAAGCTCTGTCTCCTTTATGCCATACCCTTAAGGCTCTGCTCAAACAAATGAAATCCAAAGCAGATGCTCAGTATCTGTAGTAAGAAGTAAGACCCACAGCCTTCTCCATGTAGAAATCTACTTATCACTTTTTCATAAGGAGAAAAAGAATTTTTTAATTAAGATATTCAAAAGAACCTGACCACTTACATAATGATGCTGCTCAAGGCAACCATGGTAGAAGCATTTTTCTTCTATCAACTTGGCTCATTGCTTATTGAACAGTAAAAAAGGAAGGAGGAAGACAGAGTAATTAGTATTAGTAATTAGTAATTAGTATCCTCTAATAATAAGGATAATATTGGAAACTTTCCTCCCCATAAAATAACTGTGAACAATACTATAAAACTGAGGACTCCACAGTCAGCACGAATAGGAAATGGGAACAAGAGTTCTATGAACAGAAGCATAGGGAACCAAAGTCAAGAACGTATATTGAGTTTTCTGTACATTTCTTTTTTAAATCTCTTTGGGAAAAATTAATTGCATAGCTAAAAGAGGTTATTTAAGCTGGGGACTCCACAGTCTAATTTTTAACCAGAAGCACAAAACTATGTCATTTTATATAATTTATGAATTTTGTAAAAATGCTGTGAGTGTTGCAATTTTATAAATATTACTGAGCTAGTAGATTAAAATCCATGAAATAAGGACTATAAGTAATATACTCAAGCCTGACACTTCTTTTTAGAAAGTCGTTGTTGACTTCACACTGGAAAGAATGGAAGATATCTTCCAAAATATATCAAATGACAAGAGATGATGTAACTAAATGTAAGAACACAAGTCTCAGAGATATCAATGTTCTCTACATTAAAAACTAGCCTGACATTCAGAAGATAGGCACAGGAAGGTTGCTATGGTTTACAGTCAGTCTGTTGTCTACAAGAAAGTTCCAGGCTAGCCTAGTCTGTAGTACAAGACCTTGTCTCAGAAAAAAAAAAAAACCTAGGGAAAAAAGAAAACTAATGACAGCTANAGTCTGTAGTACAAGACCTTGTCTCAGAAAAAAAAAAACCTAGGGAAAAAAGAAAACTAATGACAGCTACCAAAGCAATTGGTAGAGGTCTGTGTTACCTGAGATCCTCTGAAGGAATCTTTGGCTCCAACTGCAGAACACATTCAATTTAATCCCAGGTGCAGCATAGGAGCTCTTAGTGCTTAGCCAAAGCCCTCTACTTGCTCCTGTGATTACTGGCTGAAGCAGTACACAACATCCTCTTCTCCAGGGAGCTACATTTGACCATCACGTAATGGAAAAGCCCTGCTCCTCTCGAGAAATAGTCAGTGATGATTGATAGCTGAAAATATAAGGGACCAGATCAACCCTCTGCCTTACTGGAGACAGCTCCATGGTGCACTTTCTATCCTGTGGGTTCCATCCTGCAACCATGCTGAAGTTGTTGCAAAACAAACAATGTTCTTGCTTCACTTTCTTCTCTCACTGCCCCTCTTCTTTTGAACATACCCCACGAATGATACCTAACCCTAACTACCAGGCTGATGGTAGAACACAAGCTTAGGTTCAGCTCCTTTATGAAAGGAGAGATGTCTCTTCCTCAGAGAAGGGGCTTGGCCAGTGAAGTCATAGGAAAGGATGCCTGAAAACACTACCACGGAAACTTTTTTCTTCTATTTCCTTATAATGAGAGTAAGAAGATTAATAATGTCAGGTTCAGAATAAGGACTCAAAGAAAATGGCCAAAATATCCACTGGCTGTATCATTAGACTTTATACACATGCATGCATAAGCATACACGTACGCATGGGCGTGCACACGCACGCACACACGCATGCACACACACACACACACACACACCATTGGACTCTTCTATTGACCACTTTCGATCATTCTAAAAGGAGACTACCTGGAAACATGGAATTCAAATCAGAATTAAGAGGTAGTATAAATTTGCCTTGGAGGATCTTTGAGTACCAGCTTTCTCTGTAATTGCTGAGCAGTTGGGCAGCTGGTCAGAGTCTGTTATTTAGATTTCTGGTGAAATATCCCTATGCCATTTACATGGTAACTAACAACCACTACTGCCCCCAAATCAGACAGACACAGAAGAATATGACCTTATAGGCTGATTGGACCAACCCAATGGTTTCCTCTGATTCATTGCCCAGCTTATGAATATAAGCTTTAGAGATATAAAACTGAGAGAGAATAACTCCATGACCAGGATTCATAGAGAAAGCTGGACCGTGAAGAGAGAGTTAATCTGTATCCATCTGGTTTTTATTTTTCTCCACCACACTCCATCAGCCACTACAAAATAGCCCCATGTGTTCCTGAGTACTGCTGAGCCAGACATCTGGAAACAAGCTCCCTTGTTTTTAAACCGTGATAACAATAGAAGAATTAGAGAAATTACATTAAATGCTTCATTATTCTAATGGGAAAACAACTCTAGCCATGAGAACTATATTCAGGTCAGCATTCGAAGGCAGAATTGTGGTGCACTCTTGTCCCAGTTCAAGACTCTAACCCCAGAGCTTTGGAAGGTGGTGGTAGAGGCAAATCCTGTTAGGTGATTTTTTTTTTAATAAAAAGTACCCAAACCAGAGTCCTGATTTAGGAATGAAGAACCAAGTCAGGAGTTAAGCTCCTCCAGGATAATGCCAATAAATAGAAAACACCAATGGAATTTGTTTTAACAGCAAAAAGAAAACATTTGAACAAATAGGACTCTATCAGAACACATGTGCATGTTCTTAATTGTGCTGCCTCTGAGCTAAAATTGCTCCCCAGTCTCAGTTTTAACTACATTCATAGAGTCACCAGATTTAAACCCAGGCAGGAATTTTGAGCTTATCATTGGATAACTTTCTGCTTTTCGGTGACTAAGGATTCACAACTGTATGAGAACCCAGGGCATGAAGCAGGCAATTCCCTACATGATATGAAAGTACCCCAGAGTTCACAGTCATTGCCAATGCTCGATACTTTAAACACTGAAAATGTCTTAACATAAAGGTATTAACGGCCTCCATTCTCAAAATAATGTAATCAGGATGGAGATGTCGGCACTGCTTTTAATTTCTGTTCCTGGTTTAGAACTCAAGCAGAGCTGTCATTTTTCTCTGCTGTAACAAAATCATAGTGTGAAAAAATACAAGTGAATTGTAAAGAAATTTCTATTGAATTAAAGCACAGCATTCTTCTAACACCTGGGTATACGTTATCTTCTGATCATAATTAGGCTGCTATGCGAGTACCACATGTGTGAATAGGAACAATTCAGGGAGTCACAAAGGTGCGAGCAAGAAGTCAGCCCAGCCATCATTCTGCCCATTGCAACCCTGACCTTGATCATCATACATCTTGGGCCTGGCCTTTAGACCCTGCTGGGCTGCCTCCCCAACCTCAGCGGTGTAAGGATTCATGATTCAGTAACTGCTCTAACCACAGGACTGCAGCAGAGTCGCTTTGCTGTGGTTCTGTTCCAGAGGAATAATTGACACAAAGGAAAAATTAAAATTAGACACAATCACCAGACTCGACTAAAGCGTCATCAGCGTTCAGTCTATAGCAGCAGAGTGAAGACTTGGACCACCCTCCTGCCGGGGAATAAAAATGGATCAACTTGCACTTGTTTGGGGCTGCCAGATTCATTAGAGGCCCTCCAGATGCATAAATTCACCTTACATCTCTGTTCATTCCACTACCTTATGAGTCCCTTTGTGGATTTTAAGAGGGATGAAAAAAAAAAAAGCCTGCACCTGGGCAGAGCTAATTCTCAAAAGTCGATGTTCTAGGCTTTTCTAGACAGCTAGACATTCAAAAGAAGAAAAATGAAGAATTCAATTCCTTTCCTTTGGACTCTTGTTTTTTGGCAATTCCCATGGAAAGGGTGTGTTTCCCTTAGTCAGCATGCTATCCTGCATGACAATTATTCCTAGAATCAAATAAAGGCTAGGAATGGCCTTTGGGAAATCGATGAGGATAGTCCCTCACTAGCTGTTCTCACTCCTTGTCCCTTGCATGCCACCTTGTTCCTCACTATGCATACTCACTCCTTAGCTCTTGCACTTGCCACCTTGAGAAATGCTATATTAAAGCCCAGCTGGGACTCTTCCTTACCCAGGGTAGGAAGTAGGTACATGTTAATATATTCTTACCCTGCTGGTACTGGAATATGTCCTGTACTCACTCAACACTGACAGTGTACTCATGGCATGCCAGAATGTTCTAGGAAACAGAGACTAAGAGAAGAATCAGAAAGAACATGCTTTCCTGAGCTTGCTCTGTTCTGAATATAGCAGTGTACAGTTGCCCATTTGTGTTTTATTGTTTTACTTCAGTTTGTGACCTTGAATAAGAACCAAGCTATCTTTATAAAAAGCATCTGCTTCTATTGAGAAATCCCTGCCCCCATTTTGAGGATTTATGACACCTGAATATCCCTGTCACCATGGCTAAAACCCCTACTGATGCAGTCATCTGGGTTGTTAAGCAAAGCAAGACTATCACCTGAAAGGTCTGTGGGCTAAGGGCTCCAGTGAACTGTAGCCAGGGTATGGAGCAGCTGTACGGGATGCAACATCCGTGCACAAGGGCTATCAGCAGGCTACAGGAGTAGTTAGAAGTTCTTCGCATTCCTACATGGCGTGCAATTATTAAATGTCAACATGTAAAGAGACTTTAGATTTAATCAAGTATAACCCTCCATTTATTAGAGATGAAAGAGAATGGAACATTTTGGAATGACACAGTATCTTAGAAAATCACACTGACCACTGAGCATGGTAGGGCACACCTTTAATCCCAGTACTAGAGAGGCAGAGGCAGGCAGGTGTCTGTGAGTTTGAGGCCAGGAATACAAAGTGAGAACGTGCCTCAAAAGATAAGAATAAAAACCAAAAACAAACAACACAACCAGGATGACAATAAATTGAAAAGCTAGAGACACTGGGGAAGTTCTGTATCCTTACTGTGCTCAAGTCTCCATCCCTAAGGAAAGTTGACTAGAGGGCTCCAGGAACGTGGTACCCTGGCAGGCTAGGAAAGAGATCTGCTGAAAAGAATTTTGAGGACATCTTTGGTCCAATCTGCCAAGTATGCTTCTCAGAGTTACAGCAAATACATTCTGTTCAATTCAGAGAGCCAAACTTCACCTTGCTGGGAAAACTTTATGCTGTTTTGTGGTGGCACACACCTGTAATTCTAGCACACAAGAGGCAGAAATAAACAGATCCATGAGCTAGTTCCAGGACAACTAGGGACACCCTGTCTTGGCGAAAAGAAAGAAAGAAGAAAGAAAGAAAGAAAGAAAGAAAGAAAGAAAGAAAGAAAGAGGAAGGAAGGGGAAGGGAGGAGAGGAAGAGAGAGGGAGGAGGAGAGGGAGGAGGGGGGGGAAGGAGAGGAAGGGAGGGAAGAGAGAGGGGGAGGGAGGAAAGAAGGAAGAAAGGAAAAAAGAGGAAGAAAGAAAGGGAAAGGAAGGAGGAGAGGGAGGGAGGAAAGAAGGAAGGAAGGAAGGAGGGAAGGAAGGGGAAAAAATTAAAAGAAATGGAGGATGGTTTTGGTTCATAATCTACTTTTGGTGTACCATTTCTTTGGGAAATTTCTAGAATTCCTGAAAAGAAGGTATTCTTTTTATTCAGATGGGATTTAAATAAATATTTTACAACATATCAAAAGTAATAGAAGTTAATTGGCTTCATTAGCTTTAGCTGATACTTGTTCAGTCTGATTGCTTTTCCTCCCAGCTATAGTTTGTAAGTACAGTAAAAAAGCAAACAACAACAAAACCACTAAAAAAAAAATAAAATAAAACACAGATGAGGAGAGGATGTGAGAAAATGAATGCTATAAAACCTAAAAATTAAAATAAAATGGGTTTAAAAGAAACCAGGCAACTAGAGTAACAGGAATACAAATAATTATTGTTCATTTCCCCTAAGTCTCGATGGAGTACTGTACATAATCAAGTCAGCATGAGAGACACAAGGCACAATGAAAGGAGAAAAGGTTGGGCAAAAAAAGAGATGCCCAGTAGTCTACATATCATAGCAATATTCCATACATGCAAATGAGTGATTTGCATCACCTATGCCTACACCTTTTTCCCCTAGTGCCAGCACACCGTTTACCTGGAATCATACAGAAGTGCTCTTATGAGTTTTCCTTCATTTTCTCTTGCCTTTTCTAGGCTTCTCTCTTGGCAAAAGTCAGAGATCTTTCAAAAATTCCAACTTTGTTCTGACACAGTCCTGCTCAAGTTCAGTCTCAAGGTTTCTGGTTGCCTTCAAAGACAATATCATGGGGTTGGAGACATGCATGACACTGAGGTTACAAGCACTTGCTGCTCTTGCAAAGGACTGGAGTTTGGTTCCCAGCACCAACAATGGACTATTTATAACAGCCTTAAACTTCAGCTTCAGGAATCCAGCACCCTCTTTTTACTTCAGCAAGCATACCTGAACACTCAAGCACATATACACATGCATAAAATTAAAAGAAATTTAAAAAAATTAAAACACATAGCTGGACTGTATATCAATATATTAAAGACCATATATGACAATCCCACATTTATCATTCCTCGAATATCAAGAGCAAAACAATGGCTTCTACTAATCAGTATAACACTGGGAATCTAAGTCAGAGCAATTAACAAAAGGGAGAAAATGAAATAAAGGCTATCCAAATTAGAAAGGAAGATGTACGGCTGTCTTAATTGCAGATGGCATGATCTTATATACAAAAGACTTTAATGACTCCACCCAAAAGATTCTACAACTAGTGTGGGGACCCATAAATGTGAGCTCATCCCACCTGGATTGGAGGTCAGAGAGCCTGAGCTTATTTTTGCTCTCTCAAAGTTGTTGACAACAAACAAGAAATTCTGACCTAGGGTGTGGTTAGTTAGTATTTTGGGTATAGAGGTGGATCTTTTTCACCTGGACCAAAGGTCAGAGAATTCAAGTCTATTCTTTATATCATGTTAATGAAGTCTGTTGCATTCCTGCCCCTTTTGGGGTAAAATACATAGGATGTGGAAAATAAATGAAGTGGATTCAGAAATCACTAAATGCCCTGCCACCCACTGCATGCTGTTCTATGTTTCTGTCTCTTATTTCTTTTTATATCTCTGTTCCTTTTTCTTAATAATTCTAATCCTCATGCACCTACCCCAGAACGTACAAGTTATGTCAAAGCTGATCTTCAACAAACTAGTAACTCAATTCAGTAAAATTGCAAAACACAAAATCAACATATAAATATTAGTTGCCTTTCTATATACTATAATAAACTATCCAAAAAATTAAGTTTGACCTCCAAATATTAGCACCAATCATAAAAATACTTAGGAATCAATTTAATCAAGGAGATAAAATATCTAAACACCAAAGCATGTAATATTTATTCAAGAAACTGAAGACAGAGACAAGTGGAATAATATTTCATACTATCCTGAGTCCATGGATTAGAAGAATTAATATTTTTTAAATTTCCACATCACCTAAAGTAATATAGAGAGTCATTTTAATTCCTATCAAAATTTTAAAAAGTTATCACAAAAGTATCAACAAAAAGTTCTAAGATTCCTATAGAAGTCCAAAGGGCCCTAAACAGCTAAGCCATCCTCAAGGAGAAAACAGGAATACTATTATTTGATTTTAAAGTATACTACAAAATATGGCAAACCAAGCAAAATGGTACTGGCCATAGAACCGTGGGAAAGAAGGAAGTGACCCAAAACAGTCACACATATTTCAGCTAAATGATATTCAACAAGGTCATGAAGAAAACACAGTGGAGAAGGGACAATCTATTCAATAAATGGTGTTTTTAAAAACTGGTATCTTAATAATTAAATATTTAAATATCACATTCCCCAGATCTCTGAGCAGCTGAAGGCTGTTCATTAGGTATAGCTATAGTATAGAATCTGCCTGGAAGGCTGGGTCTGAGCCTGACTGTACTGGCTCTTGACAGGTAAGATTTACACTCATAAAAAGGCAGAAAGAAGAAAAAATGCTTGAAATATAAGGTTAATGGCAGAACTGACAATTGTAGAGAACATTTTAAGGCATTTTCGTGAGAGACTTAAAAGTACATGCCAGTTTAAAACATGAGGCTTATGATTTTGTAGTCTGAAATGAGATGCAATGAAAAATTATTATACACAGAAAGAGTCAACAGGAATTGGGCAATGTGGATGCTTTTGATGGGCCCTATCAAAGGCATGCCACTGCACACAACACATATAGCAGAGTTAACAAGAGGATTTTAGTGAAAACTGGAGAACAAGGCAGGGTACACTTAAGTAAGAATGGGAGAGCTTGGTCACGTGACCTGGCTCTCAGTGAAGTTAGCAATAAGGTCACCCATGTAATAAAGATAACACTGGGAAACCAGGCAAGTAATACCTCAGTAAAGATGGCAGAACTTGGTCACCTGACCTGGCCCTCAGTCAAGATGGCGATCAAGTCACCTGACCCGAGTGAACATGGCAGCAGACATGTGTTGTATGAGAAAAGTCACAATTTTTGAGCTGTAAGGATTTTAAACTTAATGAGAGGGACCTAAAGGCATGATCTGCCCTGTTGCTGAGCCACCATGCCNAATATAAGGTTAATGGCAGAACTGACAATTGTAGAGAACATTTTAAGGCATTTTCGTGAGAGACTTAAAAGTACATGCCAGTTTAAAACATGAGGCTTATGATTTTGTAGTCTGAAATGAGATGCAATGAAAAATTATTATACACAGAAAGAGTCAACAGGAATTGGGCAATGTGGATGCTTTTGATGGGCCCTATCAAAGGCATGCCACTGCACACAACACATATAGCAGAGTTAACAAGAGGATTTTAGTGAAAACTGGAGAACAAGGCAGGGTACACTTAAGTAAGAATGGGAGAGCTTGGTCACGTGACCTGGCTCTCAGTGAAGTTAGCAATAAGGTCACCCATGTAATAAAGATAACACTGGGAAACCAGGCAAGTAATACCTCAGTAAAGATGGCAGAACTTGGTCACCTGACCTGGCCCTCAGTCAAGATGGCGATCAAGTCACCTGACCCGAGTGAACATGGCAGCAGACATGTGTTGTATGAGAAAAGTCACAATTTTTGAGCTGTAAGGATTTTAAACTTAATGAGAGGGACCTAAAGGCATGATCTGCCCTGTTGCTGAGCCACCATGCCACAACACAAGTGGCAGAGGGGAGCAAAAGGCTGGAACTGAAAAAAAAAAAACTGCACCATGCCATGGCTGGAATTAAAAAGCCGGCTGTAATTTAAAAAAGCAGGGAGCCGGTTGCTATATCCAGAGCCAAGATCGTGAAAACCAGCAAAAAAAGCGGCACTCAAGGCCTATAATGGAACATCTTCCGGAAATAGGCGGGATGCAAATCGGCAGCGAATCACCCAAGACACGTGGAAGACGGTCCTCTGATCGTGTGTGGGGTGGTATGGCCTAGCTGGATCTGGTTGGGTGACCGAGGAACCAGAGAGGCCAGGGCTGCTCTGAGCAGTGGTTACAGTGACAAGTGAAGAAAAAAAAAAAGGAAAGAGAAGAAATGGAAAAAGATAAAGAAACCGGGGACCATGAGTCCCCAGTTGAATGAACTGTACGCGGAATGTGCAGTGCTAACGGCAGGCTGACTGACCCAGGGTCAGTCCAAATGCGATTCCAGTAAAGGGGAAGCAACCATATCATAACAGGGGGAGACTCATCCATTGAAGCCGGGAAGCTGGTGGTGGAAGTGGAAAAAGAACCCAGTTCAGGATCCTGACCCTGGAAGAGTTTCAGGCAGGAGTACCTATCCAAGTCACACGGCACCAATTTTAAAAATGCTGCAAGATCCCCCACAGAGCAGCCGCGAGTCTGGCAGGTCCTGAGCT
>LOEQ01003222.1:13469-40335 GCA_001685075.1 Bramus lutescens | reverse complement strand
CTTTTTCTCTTTATTTTTCTCTCCTCTAAGTAATAAATATCTAATTCTATTCTGAAAAAAAACTGGTATCTTCCTGCAAGAGAGAGAGATTGGGATACAAATGCACATAAGAGGAGAATACAGTAAGTGAAATCATGAAACTCCTGCAAGAATACGTGGCAGAAAATCTCTTTGACTTTATCCTTGCATCTTGACAATGATTTTATAGCCATAACCCCCAAAGAACACAGAGTAAGAGCAAATATGAGTGGAAAAACACCCAACTGAAATACTCTGTATACTAGAGAGAATCAACCAAATGAAAGGGATGTAAAACAAAAATGGAATAACATAATTGAAAAGCTTACATATGATGAGAGTCAGATACTAGGAATTTAGAACAGTTCAACAAGAAAAACAACAGGCAGAAGAAACTGTAAAAATACATGCATACATTCATACATAATACATACATACATAATATTTCAAATACAAAAATGCAACAGGCCTGTGAAGACACAAGTTGAAACTACAATAAAATACCTCCTCACATTTGTTAGGAAGCTTATTTTTTAAAAAAAAAGACAAAGAACCATGTTGGTAAAGATTCCCTGATTGTGGGCATGTGAACTGGTTCAGCTCTGTTATAGAAAATAATAATATAACCATCCTCAAAACATTAAACATGGAACTGCCTCTTGACTTGGTATCGCTTCATCTATGGTCCTGCTCTCTCATCTTTGCTGGTCTCGTCACCATCCTCCTATAGCTCCTGTTTGAGCCCCTGGAATGTCCCCTCTCCTCGCCTTTGACCTCCATACATGCAGGCTTGGTGGGGTCTCTTTCCTGGCTCCTGTGCCTGTTTGACTACTTGTTATCCTTCAGATCTCACCCAGTCCTGTCTGTCAGAGGTTCCACTGCAACATCCATCATTCTGTCACTCACCTGAGGTCTAAGGGTTTTTGATTTGTGAATCCCAAACCCAGCTAAGGAGCTGAAAGTGAAGATGCCCTGGGGTCCTTTGATTATAGTTTAGAGAGGATTTAACAAAAGCTGTGTAAGAACACTCAGCATCCGATTTAGCTTCAAGACTAAGATTAAAAAAAAAAACTCAGAAATGAGGTTTTGGTGGTGGTGGTTTGCTTTGCTTTGCTTCATTTCCTTTGCTCCACGGGAGTAACCAACAGCTCCATTTACACCAATAAAATGCCATTCCCATCTGCCCTGCTGCATTATAAACAATAAAGATATACACTTAGTATTTTCTATATCGTAAGTTTTTCCAAAACACTTTTATTAAGTCCTCTGTAGATGGCATAATCCTGGACATGGCCCCCAAAATAAATTGGAATTTTTCAGAAATGATAGATAATTCAAACAAGGAAATCCATCTATCTGTCTGGTTAACTACTGCATGATGAGGTTTCCCTGTGGAGACAACACCACACACACACACACACACACACACATATGCCTGCGTGCACACACACACTACATACATACACACACCACACACACACCATACACACACATGCATGTGCACACATACCACCAAACACACACACGTGCGTGTGCACACACACCTACAAACACACCACACAAACATCACACACACACACTACACACATACCACACACACACACATAAACACACACACATACTCACACACTAACCCCAGAAAGGAAATCCATGACATAATAAAGTAACCATTGCAATCACGTTCAACTTGGTGAAACAGTGAGTTTTTCCTGGGGTTACTAAGAGGAGTCCAAGTTAGGGGTCGCTTATAGGAACATGGATAACTCAAAAGCAGCTGAATCACCACAAATCCCATCTCAACACAGGTAACAACTCACAAGAGCTGCAAGCCTGGTGCTTTCTGCACAGCTTTCAGACAGCTCTGCTGGTCAGTCTCCTCCCTGAGCAGTTTTCCCAAACATGTGACATATGTTTATTTCTTGATTTCTATGAGCTTCCTTCCTCCTCATGGAGGGACAGTTTAAGTTCAGAGGAAAGCACTATGTAACTATCTTCCCTTAGGTTTTTATACTTTTGATTACTGTATGCACATCTGTTAATATAGATGACACAGGATCTGTTTGATGACAATTCTCTTTTGTTTTAGCATGTGTATTTCTGTTGCAACCGTTCTAGGGATAGCACCTCCTGTACATATATGGCAGGCTGTCTTTTGTAGAGTCCGTGCCATAAGCATCACCTCCCTGAGAGCCTTTAGTCCTTCCCTTTCCATCTCCTTACTCACATCCGTGCATCGGGTCTCAGCATCAAGCTAGTCCAGTGAACGCGCTGGCTGTGCCATGGACATCAAGTCATACCTGTATATAGATAGGCTAAGAGACAAAAGCAACACATTTCTAATTTCAGTTCTTTGTGATTAGGGGGTCAGTTTGTTTGCTAATGTAATACAATTTTTGAAATGCTTTTTACCCAAAAGATTTTCTCCAACTCAAAATAGAAAAATGAGAAGATAGATGCATAAAATTGCAATAAAGCATTGAATCAAAAAGTCTTTGCTCTGTTTTGATTGTTAAGAGTTGCTTAGGGAGACCATAGCAACCTTCAGGGGAAAGAGCAGTTGCCCTTCTGAGCCTCTCCCTTTGTCTTGAGCTCCTGCTGTGGGGGAAGGAAGTGCTGGGTCTGCTTCCCTTCAGACCTTAGCAGAAAGGTGCTCAGCGTCCAACAAGTGTTTGTGTAGAGGACATTAAAAGGCAGCAACCTGTCCTGGCCTTGAAGATTGCACCTCCAAAACTGGAGTGAATGGCCTTCTAAAGGCAAGCTAAAGAGAAAGTGGAAAACGAAACTCAAAGATTAAGTTCCCATGTTTGCCCCCATTCGCAACAGATGGCCTCCACACCAGCAAACTTGTGCATTTGGTGATCTCCAGATGGGCAAATAAAATGCCATTTTGATCTGACTGTAACTTTGGAAGGGGGTGAGGGTGTGACAATGTTTCAATCAAACAAAAGGAAAATGCATTTTCTTAAGCACAGTCTATACTGAAAGAATAAACATTAAGGCTCCACACATGGAAATGTAGTAGTTCACTGTGGCTAAAGGCTGCTCTCTTTCATGCCTTTTGAGAAGAACTACATAAATAACTGTGGAACAGCCTTGGTAAGTTATGTATGAAAGAATACGCTACTGGATAAGTGAGGAAAAACTAGTTGGTGAATCTTACAAGACTCTTTAAAGTGGATTGGGAAAATAACCCCATGTTCATAGTTTCATTGAACATTAAAATCCATGACTGCCTTTCTATGTAAAATCATCCTTTTCTTCTTCTCTCTACCAGCAATCAATTTTCTCTATTATTTTCTAAATGGTTCCTTTCTGTTTTGTTTTTACAGTTAAAGCCACAGCCATATTATCTGGTGCCTCTTTGATTTACATGGCCCAGTGAACAACTGATGCATTGCCTTTGATTTGGTGTTTCATTCTGCTTCCCACCTGCATCAGCCTCCAGGGTTCACCTCAGTTATGTGACACCCCCATCGCCACCACTCATGTGAACTTACAGGAGGATGAGCACACACATGCATGCGTGCACACACGCACACACACACACACACACACACACACACACAACTTTTTATTTCAGTGGCTGCTCCAGGACTAATGCCCAGGACCTTGACTATAGATTTAGCTATTCATCTGGAAAACTAATGTTCTGGGTAACCTTAAATTCTAAACAGTAACTGTTCTGCCTTGAAGTGAGAACAGTGATAATATATGTTTTTGATTGTGTACTTGCATTTAAGTATCACAGTCTTTGCATTTAAACATCTAATTGGTGGCTACATCTTTAAATGAAACAGCCTGGCCCGCTGTGAAACTTTTGGTCAATTGTTTGTTCTTAATGATTTAAAGATATTTTTGTCATACATGAAACTCTAAATGTTTCAAATTTGGTTGTATCTGGCAGCTACACTACCGCACAATGAAGTAGACAAATGGATCTTTCTATGCAACAGCTTAATGAGGAGCGGTGTCATGTACAGACGTCCAAATCACTTCTGGAGTCTAAGTCCAGGATCTAAGGACTTGAACAATGGCTTTTGCTCTGGCCAGCTATGCCTTCTCACAACCCAAACGTCCACATAAATCCAAAAGAGAAAATAATAGTATACTCAATGTATCAAGTTGCATAAGAGTTAAATGAGACACTCATATGAAATTTTTTACACAGTTCAACATGTGCTTCCACAACACATGTTGTGAGCCTGTTTCCTGCCAGTTCGTCTTTCTTTACAGACACCCGGAAGACTGGGGCTCTGGCTTCGTCACAGCAGACAAGGTTGAAAGAAACAGATTGTAGGTGCTTCATCATGCCTTTGGTTTCCTAGGATGATAAAGGCTCTCTTGCCAGGCTCTCCCATGCATCCTACATTTCAGCTTCATAAAACATTGTATTCTTAAAGCAGATCATCTGTTCCTTAGACTGTCTGATCCCATTCCACGCTCTCACCTATGGCACTGTTCCCCTTTCCACAAGTTCAAGAACTTGCAAGTCCTGGTGGCTTTCCAGCATGTGTGCAAATGTCACCAGGATTGACATGGCTGCTTTTGGCTGTCTGCACCTGCGTCTCCTTTACTTTATCACCTGCTAGTATCCCTTTCTAAAACCCGTACTTCAAGCAGAGCAGCAACTGTTGCAGGAAAACAAGAAACACCCTTCAATCGATGACATACAGAGGAGTACTTGTGAATGAGCCCTGGCCATAGGTTTTCAACACAAGGAGCTGCCTGTCCCACATTAACACAAGCCATGACCTTGACAGTCAGATCTGCAAACCTTGTGAAGCTGTTTGGACCCACTGAGAATCCACCGTCCTCACTGTAATCTGGGTTTCTCTCACTGCTTGCCACATTCCCACTACACACATCTCTTGCTCCAAAGAATTCTACAGGAACTCATGGCTGAAGGCAGTAGAAGAAGCTTCACCTGGCGTTAGTTCAAGCTCTTAGAGTCTACACACTGTTTTCAGCTATTTCTTCACCTACTAAGGAAAGATGAGCACAGTTAAGGCAGGGCTGCAGTGTTGGGTGTGGTGTGTGAGGTGAGTACTTGGTGTAAAGCATGAGGCATTACTAGAGATCAGTTTGCTTTCCACACCCCACTCCTGGCCTACCCAGCTATTCTTCTCAAGTCTGCAGCAAGTGAGGAGGCAGTTATGAATGTCCAGCCTCTTCCTTGAATACACATTCTTGCCCTAGAGATCAAGTCGACATACAGTATGTAGGGATGAGGAGGCTGTGAGCACTCTGAGTAAAGATAACAATGGATTTAGTCTCCTGAAAGCAAATTCCAGTGAGGCTGAAACAGCATGCCATGAGTGTCCTGCTGAGAAAGGGCCTTTGTTCTCCGCAGATAAATAAGTAATTTTTCAGGAATATCTTAGAGAAGAGTTGAGAACAGCTTATGAAGAATTGCCAATAATTTCACACAAAACACTGGAGTGTCATAGCAGGGACTGAGTGGTGTGCTCCCTGTCAAAGAGTGGTACCCAGACTTCTGGGAGAGAATGGGTGCCTCCCACTTTCCCTTCCACTTTTCTTCTTTTCCTTCTGTGATGGCCCCACTTCTTAGAAGTATAGGGCAGGTTTGGAATCCAGTTGCATCCCATAAGCCTGCATTAATGCTCCATTTGGTAACTAGTAAATATCTCACCTGGAATCTCTAAATGCTTGGTCTTACCAGAGGCCAAGCAACTCTGAACTCTGCATATAGTCTATCTTAATAGTCACAGATAGTTTCATAATGGTGAAGAGTCTTTGGGCACACAAGTTTGCGGTGACTCTTTCCATGGCTGTCTTAGCTTTTTCCAGTTATAGGCACCCACAGTGATGATGGGACTGCAAATCCCTGCACTGAACAAGACTTGCTGCTGAGTCTGTAAAAGTCTCGGACAGACAAAGATTAGGTTACCACATCTGAACATTTTATAACTTCCTAGTATTTTGTGAATTCTATAATATTTACATAGGGATTCTGAATGAAAGATAGTTTCATTAAAAACTCAGGATAGGGACTGGAGAGGTGGTTCAGTGGTTATAAGTCCTAGCTGTTTTTCCAGAGTGATGTGGGATTCCCCTCTGTATTCTGTGAATACCATTGGTTAATAAAGAAACTGCTTTGAGCTTATAGTAGAGCAGGGAAGAACAGAGCTAGGCAGGGAGGAAAACTAAACTGAATGCTGGGAGAAGGAATGTGGAGTCAGAGAAAAGCCATGTAGCCCCACCAGAGACAGATGCCAGAATTTTAGCCGGTAAGCCACAGCTACATGGCTATACACAGATTAACAGAGGTAGGTTAAATTAAGATATTCTTATATTCTTAGTCAAAAGTATGCTTAAGCTATTGGCCAAATAGTAATGCAAATAATATAGTTTCTGTGTAATTTTTTTCAGAAGTCTGGGCAGCCGGGAAATGAACAAGCAGCCTCCTACAACAAATTGGCACACCAATGTGGTTGACCAAATCCATGTAAAACCTAAGAAAGTTTAAAAAATAATTTTAGACACAAGAGAACAGAGTTAAGCACTGCTTTTTGGTAGCCAGCATTTTACTGGCAGTGTGTTGCAGCTCCTTTAAGAGAGGTCTTCCTGATTAAGCGGTAGCAGAAAAAAAAAGCCATGCAGTTTTGAAATGGCAGCTTCCTGGGCCGTGCTGCCAGTACAAACTCTGACAAAGTCCAGCTGTAAAGCATTTAAATCAGTTTTGTGAGCAACATGCTATAACTGCTTAATGGCTCAACAGAGACCCGCTGCATACTTGGAACTGGTGCAGTCTGCGTACCTTGCAGAGGCATTGAACATGCCTCCACTATGCTGGACTGGGTGGAGCAAGCAAGCAGGGTCCTGTTGGCCCTAGCCATGCCTGCTTAGTGTGTATACATACACACACACACACACNGAAGGAAGGAAGGAAGGAAAGAAAGAAAGCACACAGTTTCAAAACAGAGGCTTCTGGTTCACCAGCACAAACGGCTCTTAATCTTTTGGGAGGTTTGGCTACAGAGCACTTGAATGAGGTTTGTGGACCTGGGTGCTTATATGCTTGCTTGGGGTTAGGAGGAGAGTAGCAGAGACCATACCTGCAGCTCAGCACCCCCTGCCTGGGCAGATGGTGGGATCAGGTCTGCTAGGAGTGCACAGGCAGGAGAGCATGGCAGATTCCCACCACCATACACAGAGATATTTCCAGGCTGCTCAGTGCTCTGCATGGCATATTTAGCTATTACCCAGATAAAAAGGGTTTATGTGCTGCATGCTCCTTCTCACCTGGCTGTCCCAGAGCAGGCAGTAATGGTACTTCTACCATTTTGAAAAGCAGAGAAAGGCGAAGCCAGCACCCAGGGCTGCTGTGACCAAGCTGATTACCATTTTAAAAGCTCTCCAGGACAGAAAAGGATTAAAGATACACAATAGGACAGATTCAGACATAAAAGAACTCTAAAGGAGCTGCAGTGTATTTAAAAAATGTACATGGGCATGAGAGAAAGAAGAAAAAGAGTAAAGAGACAGCAAATATAATACAAAAGAGTACAGACAGTCTTAGATTAAAGGAGTAAAGATGATAAAATAAACATTAAACTTATAGAAAAGTAATAGAGTAAGAAAAATAAGTCACATAAAGATGGAAAATACACAGAGAGTCTGGATCATGTATATTATCATGCTTTCTTTGAATTTTTTGACTGTGAAAGAGCTAAGTAACCAAACATAGATATTTTAAACGTATCTTGTCTTCAAAATTTGGGTCTAAGGATTTGTTGCTTTGGAAAAGAGGTTCTTCTTTGTTCCCACAGAAGATGAGAAACTATGGATTTCCTCCAGACTAATGTAGTTTGATGGACCAAGACTACCCAAAAGGTCTTCTTGAAAACCCCACAAAAGAAAATACCTTGCTCAACAAAAAGCAGGAAGCAGTTTGGAGAGAACTATGCCCAAATTCCCAAATATTATTTATAAATGGTTGTTTACATTTAAAGGGGGATATGATATAGATATCGATACTTTGCATTGATATGGATCTTGGTTTATTGATGCAAACTTAAGGTCAATTTTGTTATATATACATATTTCTGCTCTTGATTAAGGTATTGTGTTTGTAAAGCTTGTTTAAAAATGTAATGTATAATTAAGAAATATAGGTTAATAGATAATCATCTGTAATAGTTAAGCAAGTAGTCATGTTAGTTAGGTTTTCTAGATATACAGAGATATTTCAGTTAGATGGGTATTCTTTAAATATTTCAAAGACTAACAGAATATGGCATTTGAAATGTTTTAAGAACTTAGGATTTTTCATGACAATGAGACACATCTGCTTTTGGCGGCACCAATCTACTTCAAGAGGATAATGGGCACCAAAGAGGTTCCTTATGGAGTTGGTTAGCCATTTGGGCAAAAAACTGCTTTTGTCTGGACGGCTTGATGGTATGCTGTAAGAACTAGACATGCAGGACCCACAGAGAAATGACTGCTGAACTTGCCTAAAGGTGAGATGATCCTTCAGGATTCCTGCTACATGAAAGAGTCTGCCAGACTTTGCCATTATAAGGAAGAGAAGATCTTTAAATTTCCTGCTTCCTGGAAAAGTCTGCCAGATACTATGGCCCTGTAGGCTGAAGATGAATACTCCAACATTACAGAAGAACTTTGGGTGACTGTCCAGGTAGTGAGATTCTAAAATTTTGGAAGTTGCTTACAATGCACTTCCTGTTTACTTAGGTAATATGTCCTTCTGGAGTCTTTGATGGAGTTGAAGGATAGATTGTTATAATTATAGTTTTTCTTAGTTATGATAAAAGATATAGTAGATATAAATTTTGCAACTGTAATTCTTGCTTGATACCTGTTTTGTTAAAACCTTCCTTTTTATTTAAACAGAAAAGAGGAGGTGATGTGAGATTCCCCTCTGTATGCTGTGATTACCATTGATTAATAAAGAAACTGCTTTGGACCTATAGCAAGGCAGAACTTAGCTATGTGGGGAAAACTAAACTAAATGCTAGGAGGAAGAAGGTGGAGTCAAAGAGAAGCCATATATCCCTGCCAGAGACAGATGCCAGAACTACACCTGATAAGCCACAGCCTCGTGGTGATACACAGATTAATAGAAATGGTTTAAATTAATATCTAAGAGCTAGCTGATAAGAAGCTGGGGCTAATAGGCCAAACAGTGATTTAATTACTACAGTTGTTGTGTGGTTTTGTGCGGTTTGTGTGTTTTGGGTCTGAGCAGCTGGGACAAAGAAGCAGCCTTCCTACAACACCAAAGGGCCCAGGTTCCATTTCTAAAGTCCACATTGGAGGCTCACAATCATCTGGAACTCCAGTCCCAGGGGTCCAGTGCCCTCTTCTGGCCTCTTCTGGAACTATACTGAGGGGGTGCACAGACATAGATGCAGACAAAACACCCATGTATGCAAAATAAAGAAATTCAAAGCCCAGAATATTGTCCTCTAAGTTTGTCCTCACAATTTCCTGAAACTCATAGCTATAGCAGCAGTGAGTTTCCCTGTAAGCAAAACTAACTTGGTTTAATATTCTGACCTGTAGCTCAGATATTTTACTTTTGGAAGGGGACAATTATAGTTCCTGGCAATTGTATTCTTTTTCTAAAAAAGATAACAGTGAAAATATCCTTGAATTCCCTGATCTTGCAGCCACACAAATGTGGAGTTTATTATTCCATAGAAATATTATAGTTCTCTGTACATGCTCAATGGATTAAAATGCAAATCCGTTGCTTGATTTTTTTATGATTAAGAAAAACCAAATATGTTTCCGTACATTTTAATCAGTGTATTAAAAGTGACAGATGATCCTGCAGACTCTATGGGCTGGTCCTGGCTGGCTTGCAATTACAGCACGAGGCCCCTGTAAAAATCATTAAGGAAGTTTAAAAAACAAGTTCTCCTCAGACATGATCAGTGGTGGCCTTTATATACGGCATCAATGACTTAAATGAGGAAATGACCAGAGACCCAATGTGTAAGTTTCCAGTTTCAGATGAGGGTTTTGCTTGCTCATATCAGGAAATGAACACAACTTTCATAATTGTTCTTCAGGAGGGAGACATCAGCCATTTCATTTAGTCCCAGGGGATTGAATTTCTTTAACACTATGCCACTTTAGAATATGTTTCCCATCTGAATCTGAGGATGCAATATTGGAAGAGAGAAATGGTCAAATGACATTCCGTAAAAACCGTAAAAGTTTATGGTGCACATAGTGGGATAAGTGGCATAATAGGAATTAAATCCTTCCTTATGGGTAGCTGATAAGATACAGTCTGTACGCAAATCCTGGCATTTCCATCAGCCACTGGCGGCTACTTTAGAATACATTTGTTTTATTCTTTTCATAGTGTGTTTTATAATACCAGAACAGGTTCTGCTATACTGAGAAGATGATAAAGGACCGTATCCCTCCTACATCCATTTCCCACGGTAATCCTTTATCCTTTCCTTTTCTACTGGCCTTTTCCACCACATGCTATTGACAAATGATTTGTTGAAACCCAAAGCTGGTGGAAAGAAATGTTTTGTTTTTCTACCTAAGTCAGCATTCTTTTGGATAAAGTCCTTCAACAATATTAATTAAATCATTCATAGACAGTATTCTTTCTCCCAGTTCCCAGATTTTTCCAAACCTCACACCTGTTTTTCTTCGTGTTCTGTGCCCCCATCAGCTTGTAAATCTTGCTGTATTTCCCACTATAGCTTCTTATGAAATAACACTTTTTTTCCCTCCAACAGAACGTTCACCCAACTGTTTTCAATAGTGGCAGTCAGGCCTGAAGTTGTCAATCAAAGAACAGCTTATCAGTCTGAGCTTTTTCTTTTTAAGGCTTTACTCAGTGACTTTTTAAACCTGTCAACACCCAGTTGATTTTAGCTCCAACAATAAAGTCACACTCTATCTCCTGCATAGAAGCTTTAAGATTAAATTCTGATGTCCTGTACGTCATATTTACATAGTTAAAACTCATAAGAAGTAGCCCACAGGCAATAGGATGTAATAACCGTGCAACAGAGCCATTTCCTATCCCCCTTTTTTTTCTCTCACACTATGTTTTGTGCCATTTATAGGATATGAATGCTTTGGAAATGAAAATAGTCTGGGGAAACCTGCTGGCTGGGGCTGGGCTTTAAAAGATTCAGCTGGAGGAGTGTCTAAGGTTATACATGCTTGGAAACCTCTTGTGGCACAAAACAAGAACATGGTTGACATTCCCTTCATTTCTAGGATGGGAGAAGATGCAATGCCACACATGCAGGTACTCACTCACTTTTAACATTTTTAATCCTTCTAGTATTAAAAGAAAACATCAAACCTGAAGTCAAAAGCCTTGGGATACCAAGAGTTTTACAGTTTTAGGTTTTAATCATAAAGCGACTCCTTCAGACAATTTGTAAAGATTAGTGGTAGCTACATTTTACTGTCAGATCCACCAGAGAACTTCCTACAGCCAACAGATGGAGGAAAGTCCTTTCCTGGCAACTCCTTAGGTCTAGAAATTCAGGTGTAATGTTAACTAAGAACATGAAAACCACTGTCTATGATTGAGTTTGAAGTCTGTCACATCCAAAGATTGAGCTCTGGATAGAATTATTGGCAAGAAAATAAAGCTTTAATGGAAAGACATTATATATCCCATGGTGGGGCCACATTTTTACAGTTTCCTCACTTCAAGAGAAGCAGAATAAAATCCTTCTTCCAGCGGTATGACTTTGGGGGTAAAACATGCACAGATCACAGACCATTTTAAAGAGGTACATAACCCTCTGGGGGCAGTCTCAGTGTCACTCATGCTAAAAACAAAATAGCACAATTTAACAACTGATTTTACTGCTCTGTTAGAAAACATTTGCATGGCCTTTCTAAACCAGCTAAGAGGTCATGTCGCAGCCATGTTGTCACAATACTCATGTAAAATGACAAGTCCATGCCATCAGGACTCTTTTGTGGTCCTAGTTATGTCTGCAAACAAAATGAAGCAAGTGGAAAATAAAGAATGCTGGCACCCTCTGTGGACTCTCAAAATCCATATCCTCCCAACAAAAATAAGGTTAGTGTGGTATTTCAGAGGCCAGAAAAGGTGTTGGATCCCCTGGAACTGGAATTACTAGCAGTTATAAGCCACCCAATGGTGGTGTTGAGAACCAAACCTAGGCCCTCTACAAGAGCAGTAAATGATTTTAACCACAGAGACATTTCTTCAGCTCCCAGTATTCTTTTTCTCACTCGGCTATAGGAGAGTGAACTTTTTACTTGCTGAAGGTTTTCTCTAGAAGGTAAACTAGTGTTCCTAAGAACACACAGCCTTCTAAAAGCCCCATCCATAGAAATGCTTTTCTCACCAAAGGGCGTGTCTGCGCACACTCCTTGGGCTCCCCACCCTCCCTCTCCCACACACTTACACACTCAGGCATATACATGGCATGTGCAAGGACACTTTTCCATCCAGACCTGAACGGTCCCTTTTCCATCTCCTGGTCTGAGGGCCCACTAGCAAAATTTGTTCTTCTTTTTTTGGGCATTGTGTTTTTAATTGTTCTAAGTTGGCAAGAAAAAATATATATGATAAGAATTGATGGAGCCCATCAACTATCTAATCAATATCCTGAAGAGTTAGAGTTCTCTCCTAGCATTGGTGAGGAACACTATACTGGGCATAGCTTAAATTGAATTTAAGAAGCATATTGCACATTTATGTGGAGAGAGTTAACTTTCTGATCTTAGCAGTATTGGAATGCTAGGATGACTAAATCCCCTAATCAGAAGAGGCAACTACAACTTGTTAAAGACAAGGATAGAATGGAAGTTACGGCAAAAGGAGGAGAGGAGGTGAAGGTAGAGGAGGTGAGAAACTACAGAATGCAAAAAGAAGAGTGTTTCTTCCTTTCCAGTTTTAAAAATATAACTGAGGAAATAACACAACGACAACTTGTCGTGCCATTTCCTCCAGTTTTCATTTCTCAGACACAATTTATATACAAATTGACCAGAGAATAATTAGGTTCAGAAAAGTAACATTTTAAGCCAGCTACATATTTTATCATTAAACATTGTGAGGGGTTGCAAACTTGAATATGAGATTTTATGAAACCTGTTAGCGCTATTAACACAATAATACTATATATTAATAGAATAATACAATCCAGGAAGGGTAATATATCCTGTAATCCTGATAACCAAGAGGCTGAGGCAGGAGGACTGCTTGGAGTTTGAGCCCTTTCCGGCCTACATAGTGATTATCAGGCCAGTCAGGGCTGCATACTTAGACCTTATCTCAAACAAAGAGACAACCAAACTAAACAAATCGAAATCCCACAAATACCATTAATTTGATGAAGATGGAAACATGAAAAATAATACCTACCTCTCCTATGAAAGACCACCATCTTGTTGCTGTCTGACTCTTTTATTGGTGTAGTAAACTAAATGAAGCATACAGAATTGAATTTAGAGAGAATTAAAGTTAGTTCTGTAACACTGTAAATGCTATTGAGTTTAAGGCACCAAGAGAATGCTGGGTATGTGCCTTGGGTCTATGTCAAGTAAAAGAGTAGACAAAATTTGTCAAAAATCATCTGTTCCTTCAGCAGGTATCAAATGCAAGGACCAGATTTGGCTCTTAGGGTTCTCCTGGCAATTACAGAAGGAATGAACTCCATTTTGCAGCTCGTTTGATTATGAAGCACCATGTGACATCTTGGAGAGTTCTCAGAATATTTATGGGATCACAGAGAATTGGGACTCGAATGAGATAAATCAAAATGAGTTCTCCTTACAGGACATGGCTATAAAGTAACAGAATTGCCTTTTGATTCAGCATTGTGAAGCTTACACATGTAAATTAAGAGTTAATCCCCCTTAAAGTCAATCATGCTGAAGATACTACACTCATCCAATTGCTGTGCCAGAAACTTGACGTGATCTTTACTGAAAAAAAAAAAGACGTGAACATCACTTCTTGAGGTTATATTTAAAATTTGTGAAGGAATAGTCATCCAGCTTGAATACTGTGTAACCAAACTTGGGGAAAAATTGTAGACAAAATTTACTGTGGTCATAAATAAAGAAACCCATACTGAGAAATTTCATGTTGTGATGCTTAATAATTGCTAACACTTGAATTCTATCTAATTGGCACACTGCTAAGCACTTGGCACCCATGATTTAACACTGTGATCCTACCTACTATCACAATGCCACCTGCATTGTTTTGTTAATGTTTAAGAAACTGGGGCACAGGGAGTAAAATATATTTTACTGGCTCACATCACAATATCACAACTAATGATGACATAGCCAAGGTTTCCAGCTTTAAAATCAGGCTCCATGGCCCTTGCTTTCAACCAACATCCTTTGCTGTTGGTTGAGTTCTAAAATGAAGACCTAGTCAAGCTCTGACCCAGTGAAACAGGAGGCTGCACTTAACACTTGGTCGTTTTTGAGGCACAACATTCATAATGCAGTAATTTCTGCTTATTTTAAGACTTAATATTTTGGTGTAGTTAACCAATATAACCAATGACTGAGACTTACCATCTCCCCAGCAAGCCAGTGTCAATATAGCTTCATAAAAGGAGCAAAGAAAACTTTGTCCAACTCTTCTGTTTGAAGGTCTGCAACTTCCTTCATGAACACTTCTAAAGATCTGTTTGTTTGATTTTATGTATATATGTTTTTCTTCTGTGGGTTTATATGTATGAAGTACATGCAGGAGCCCATAGAAGTCAGAAGAGGAACACTGGCTCCTCTAGAATTGGAGTTAATGGGAAGTAATGAGACAGTAGGTGGGTGCTGGAAACCAAACCCTGGTCTTCTCGAAGAGCTGAAAGTACCTAACTTCTGAGACCCCATATATCATGACAGGATTTATTTAGGTTTGTCATTTAGGGGCATTTGAAATATTCAAAAAAAGAGGGATTGTGGTATGGGTGGGTGAGCATGCTGGGTATGTCCCTTGGGTCTATGTCAACTAAAAGAGTAGACCAGATTCTGTGTAAGAGCACACTTGAAATCCATCTGACCTAGATATGATCTAGTCTACTGACTGGATGTGTGATTTGGGATAACTTGGTGTCTTCATCTGTAAACTGGCCTTCCATGTCCACAGGGCATATTAGGATTGATGTAAGTACATTCAATCTAATTTTTCATAGTCTAGGCTGTATCTGTAAACCTTCAGTAAATGAGCCCCCATCTCTTTTCAACAGTATCCTTGGGTACACAAATAAAAACGAATTTTCCTCCAGTTCACAGGCTTAGTTTCTGAGAGCATTTTCAGGCACAGTTGTGACGTTCTAATGTACAGGCGGAGAGAAGGTTATTTTTACTGGTCTTGTTCATAATCCACCCCTGCTATTTTATTTGCCTAGAGTTTAGTGGCTGCAGCAGGCATCAATTGGGCTCCAACTGATAGACAGTGCTCGTGGGGGTCCCACAAAGGGCTTGCAGCTGTTGAGAGAGCAATTGGATTAGTCAGCCAAGACCAGAAGCATCTGGTAAAACCGACATTCTTTTTTCACAAAATTGGCGTTTCTGTCAGAAATGATAATTCCCAGTCTTATTTTAGCTCTTTTTTAAAAAAGGAAATACTTTTTCTCAGTAGAGTAATGAGAATATTGGAGTAGTTCTCTGAAAGTTCCTCTCTGAGAGACAGACCCTTTCCACAAGCATACTAAGAGGGAAAACGTTATGAGCCTTGGTCTGTTGCACAAAGAGGCAGAGAAACATGAGGTTCTCCCAGGTGGATCGGAGGATGACTGGAAAGCTCACTAGAAAAACTACAGAAATTTTACTAGTGATAAATGTGAATCAAGATACCTATCATATAATTTAACTTCAAATGTCATGCAGCAGATGCCTCTGGTATCTCTGAATTTGAGCTTTCCCACTTTGCCCAATTCCCTTTGCCCTAAAGGGAGACCATGTCATCACTTGTGCTCAAGGAGTGGACCCAGATGGGGTGGGGTGGAAGGAAGTGGTACCTAGAACTACCCTGAATCATTCCTTGTCTAAGCATCCCTTGGGAGATGAAATATCCAAGAGTACACTGTGGAAATTCTTTTTTTTTTTTTTNACCTCAAACAACATTGAAGTTTAAAATCTGTAGACCAGGCTGGACCCAAACTCAGAAATATGCCAGTCTCTGCCTCCTGAGTGCTGGGATTAGAAGCATGTGCCACCACCTGGCCTGGTTATAAAATGCAATTTTCAAGAAAAAATATTCCATAGAATACTGAGACAGTCATGACAAAGAAATAGACATGAATTTATCTTCTCTACCGGTACAATACTGTTTCCCTCATTTCTTTGGAGACAGGTCCTGTCATGTAAAGAACCTCTTCATGGGTAAACTATCATTTCAGAAGCCCACAACTTTATAGGAAATAAGAAAATAAAAGATGAGACAAGTAATTAAAGAGAAAGAAAATAAAGATCGTTTCATCATTTATGGAAGGGCTCTATGTCGTGCTTTGAAAGCGTGTGACCTCAAACATATCGGTGTGCTCATTTTAAACTGCAGAGAATGGGCGGAGTTATTTCTGAATAGGCAACACAAACTGCACCTCCCTGTGTGGAGCAACTGCGAAGGAGTGGGTTGCAAGTTGTGGCTTGAGATAGCATTTTAATGGCCAATCCTGGTCATTTTTTTTAATGACTCCTGGATGAATTTCAGTCTGAAAATGTTTTGAAATCAAGATGATAAACAATACATTTAGTTGCTAAGTTACTATTTTACACTTTCTTAGGCTGAGGATTTCATAGCATTTAAATTTTACTCTTTAGTAGATAGTTAATTGACCCCAAGATCATGGTGTCCCCTGTAAGAAAGGCATGGCACCTAGGTAAGTGCCCGGCACCTTCTCCACCTCTTTTTGCTAAACTCTGTTGCATTCCCTGAAGGGAGAAGCAATGAATGTGCCTTTTACAACAAAGCCTTACTTTGTTTCTTCCCATGAATGGTACATATAGCTAAGTTTTCCAAATAATCTCTTTCCTGAAACAAAAACTGCCTTCCTTTCATTTCAAATTTATGGCCTTCTTTAAAGGGCTTGATTGTTAAGCTGAAAGTTCATTAAAGCCTTGTTTTTTTTAAAAAAAAAACTTGATTAAAATAGAAAAATAGAAGAGTTGAAAAATTAGAAAAATAGCACTGGATTAGATAAAGAAACCTAAATCTCAACAAGTATCTGGAAGGTAGAAATTTCTAGAAAGAACCCAATAGTTGTTATTCTTTATACAGTATATATTCAACTGCTTTAGAATTTGCCTGTCACAGCAGCAAAAATAAACATATTCATCTTATTTTTAAAGAGCATGGGGTATAGAATACATACTATGCTGATACTAAAAATCTTTAAGAGAACATGTTTTATAAAAAAAATTGTTAAATAAACCATCCTTTATTAAACTGCATTCAAATATCTGTATCTTAGAAATAAATACTGGAAGATCTTCTAAGTTTAAATTCATTTTTAACTAAGAATTAAACGAACAGTCAGGATTTTTTTTTTTCCAGTGCCTGCCCTTCCCCCTTGGTTGAATGAACGTACTTAAAGTTTAGAAAAATGTGTTATATTAAAAACAACCCTCCATCTCAGGTGCCACACAAAACACCCTCAGACCTCAGGAAACCACCAGGCTCATTCACCTTGACCTTTGGCCTCTCGCACATTCTAACATTCAGCTTTCTTCCCTCTATCCATCTGCTGGAGCCATTAGCAAAGTTCATTTGCAAGGGCTCTCACAAGTGAGCCAGCTGTCATCGAGGCATTTCAGCTCTGCCTCCAGGTTCCACAGAATCATGTGTTTGCCCACAGGCCTCATTAAATGCACGGAGGGGATGCAGAGCCATTTCAAAAGGCTCTGGGGAAGCAGGCAGTCTTGTAGAAGGGTGGTCCAAAGACCCTCAGACCAATCTGCTTCCTTACGGTTCTCTTTCCAGGCCGCTGGGACGTTTTTCTATGGAGATGCACAAGAAATGGGGGTTATATGCAAGGCAAGTCTGCAAGGGACAGTGTGACAACCCCTCCTTTCCAAACAGCTCCCTTTAACAGGGAGTCCTAGAAATATAAAACCATGAAGACGCTTGTATGAGTTCCCATAGCTTCATTTGATTTAGGAAACAAATGAATCATCACGGTCATGTCTTGATCTCACCACCAACAGATGGGCAGAGGAAGAAATCCAAAGAAATAGCTGGATGCAAAGTCAGAGTCAGAATTATCAAGCCTACTGCTCAGAGGTTAATTGAGTTGTCTTTAAGAAAGCCCAAAAGAGCAGATGAAATCATGTCTACTTCCGTACAGTAGAAAGGGTTAAAATACTAGGCTTCCAAGTGAGCAGGATATGAGATTTAAAGGTCCATTCTAAGGGCTAAGGCCAGGAAGCAATTAACACCAGGCAAAGCAGGAAAATTGGAGTGGGGATCAGGGCATTTGGGCTTCCATTTTTCATAAAAGCTGTATCCATATTTTGGCTGGTCTCCTAAAATACTTTTCATTTTCCCTGATGTCAACCCACTGAGACTGAGGTCAGACTGTCAAATCAGTCACAGTGACTGTTAACCAGGGCACACTCTGCTGAAGCCTGCCCATCAACGGAATGATGCGACAGACAAATCAACCGGAGGTCTAAGCAGCTTCACTAGACCACCACTGGAAGAGCCGTCAAGTTGCATCTGAGCCGATGCAGTCTGCTTCAAAAGCCAAATTAGCAGAGGTATATTCCTCAAAGTGCCTCTGGAAGATACACTGTTCTTGTGCTGGTCAGGGTCCATGGTTATAACTAAATATCGGACATGAATAACTTAAGGGAAGAAAAGATTCATTTCAGTTCATGGTTTCAGAAGGTTCCCCCCATGGCCATTTGGTTTCAGATTTCTGGACCTGTAGTGAGGCTGAATGTCAGGGCATCAGTAGCATGCAGCAGAGGCCATGCAACTCAGAATAGCCAGGGAAGCAGAAAGAGGGAGCCAGAAAGGGACCTAGAGCAAGATCAAGCACCAAAGGGCACACCCCTATTGACATGCTTTCTCCCGCGAGGACCAGCCTCCTAAACTTTCCATACACCCTATTATAGCACCATCAGCTGAGGGCCGCTGCAGACAGTTCATTAACTACTGGCGGGGGAGGAGTACCTTTCACAGCCAAAACCATAACAGTTCTAATGAGCCAAGTCTCAGTCTCTTTCTGCCTCTCTTCATTTGTTGTTATTGTTGTTGTTTTTTGTTTTTGGAGACAGTTTCTCTGGATCCTGTCCTGAAACTAGCTCTGTAGTCCAGGCTGGCTTTGAACTCACAGAGATCCGCCTGCCTCTGCCTCCCAAGTGCTGGAATTAAAGGCATGCACCACCACCACCCAGCTCTGCCTCTCTTCGATAGGTAGATTTAAATATTTATGGTACATGGCACCTTCTTCCAGTCACCAGGTACTGCAGATGAACATGTCTGTGTTTCCATGCAGAACACTGTTTCTCTGGGAAATCTTCTGTTTGCTCCACTTGTGTTTAATTTAAACCCAGTTTGTGATTCTTTGTGATTGCACATCGCTTTTCTTGATGTCCTAGTGGGGGAATCCTCAGCAGGAAATTTCAAGGTTAGTGGGCAAAAGGAGTCTATAACAGACTATTCTTTGCCTTTGACCAAATCTGTGCCTTCTATGGACATCTAAGATGGCCTCAGAGAAAAGGCATGTCTTCTGTCCTCTGAGCCTTTTGCTACTTCTGAGAGACTAAATGTACAAACTGGCAATGCTCAAATCCTACATTAAAAAGTAGAATTCCATCACCCATCCTATATCAGCTTGCCCAACAGACTCAGCCTCTCTTCTTAATATGTTTCCGGAAGCCAGGCTGTCCACCATAAGGCAGGCTTATAAGAAGTCAAACTGCAGCATGAGGAACAATCCAGAAGCCAAGCAGCAAACTAGCGGCTCCAAAGACTAGGATTAGCTTCCCTATCTGGGCCCCATTTGCATCTTAGAACCTTCTAGTGAAAGCCAACTAACTATACAAAACTATCAATCATCTAGAACGTCCAGGTTCAAGCCAGCCTGTCCCTATAGCTTCTCCACACAAAACCACTGCCAACCAGGGCTTACTTAGAGCTTTTTCTTTCCCCATTGCAAGCTTTTCCTTCTCTGCCTGCCTCTAAGTCTCTATAAAAATGCACACGTCATTGGATAGCTCGTCACCACAGCAGGCTCTGGAGAAATGGCTTCTGTTTGTTATCACGTGATTTCTCTTGTTCATTACACTCTCCAAAGAGAAGCACCCATGAATCTGAGATTCTGACTGGTGTCTTGGCTGAAGCAAAACAAACAAGCAAACAAAACAAACAAAAAACACAAAAAACCTCCAGCCTGTTCTGGGACAAGTGGGGTAAAAATTTATTAAGATCTCTAGCTTCATTCGGGTTTCTATTGCTCTTATGCAACATCATGACCAAAGACAACTTGCGGGGCCGGGGGGGGAGGGTTTATTTTTATCTTACACTTCCAGATCACACTCCATCGCAGAGGGGAGTCCAGGGAGTTTAAGTACCTCATACCCTAGGCCCTCAGGAGACAATCTCAGGTCAAAGAACCTGAGCTAGAAACAGCAGCAGGAGGAGGGAAGGCCCAGAAGGGCAGCTGGGGAGAGCAGGAGGGCTGGAAACTAGCATCCAAAGCTGCTGGATATAGAAGGTTCAGTTTGGGCTAGGAGCAAAGGGAAGAGAAAGCCCCACTGCAGGAATGAGAGACTGCCAGGCTGTTGCAGTTTTTTTAGTTTGTTTGTTTTGAGACGGTCTCTCCCTACTCAATCTCTCAGTCCTTCTGTCCGGCTCCCAAAATGCTGCCGCTACGGGCCTGCACCACCATGCCTGGTTTTCTGTTACATTTTTAAAATTTTTATTTTAAGATTTTTTATTTATTATTTTCAACATATGTTTTTTCCTGCATCTATGTATGTGTACCACATACATGCCTGGTGTCCACACAAGTCAGTTTTTCTGATGATCCCCATAGTTGATAGTTTGTGGAGCTACTTCATGGTAGCTTATTTTCTTGTATCTCTTAGAAATTTTTAGTGAGCTATAATTTCCAATTACTTGGATCTTCATCTCAAGTTTTATTGCTCTCTTTTGTTTTGCTTTGCTTTCTTGGATTTGTTTGAAGGCAGCTTTTTCAGCAAGGATTACCTGTATTTGTCCTCTCCATCAAATGAGTATATTACCAACCCAGAGTCACTTCACATCAAATGCTGGATATACCTTCCTTATAAACAAAATTGTTATAGCCAGTCAAATTTCTCCCTGCTCCCAGCACCAACCCTTGAGCCAACTGCCCAGTTGCCCCCCCTCCCGAGAAGCAGAACACAGATGTGTCCATTTCCACATCAGTAGAGCATGGATCGCGTAGCTCAGCACAGCTAATTCCAGGACAGGCTCCAAAGCTTCAGAGAAAACCTGTCTCGAAAAACAAACAAACAAACAAACAAACAGATAGATAGATAGATAATAAATAAACAAATAAATAATAAATAAATAAATAAAAGAAAGAAAAGCAAGAAAATCATTTGCTAACTCAATTATAGATTTGTAGTTATAGAATTTAGATATGTAATTAATTCAACAATAGATCTGAACTAGTCATTCAAATTATTATCTTTAACTCATCTATGGAAATATATACACAATATTAGATCCAAAATTCCTCTAATTCCCTACATGTGAAAGCAAAAAGTTAAAAGTAGTAGACATTGATTTGAAAAGAATTTGTTTTCTCTGGCATACATCAGCATCCTCTGACCTCTCCTTCCACAAACCACAGCAGTAATGTGAGTCTCCTGTCAATCAGAATGGTTGGGTGGAAAGGGACTTGAGGTGTCAGGAGAGGAAAGAGAGGGTGCAGATGACATTATGAACATCAATAACCAATGGAAGTATCATCCGACTCCAAGCCATGGATTGCCTACAATTTTAAATGTCACCTTATTTATTCTTCACAATGATCCTCTAACATAGGCTCTGTAATAATAATATGATATGTTGGGTAGCATATTAATAAGGTAAATTTGCTGCTTACTGCTCTGAGTGCAAAGAGCCCAGGACCAAATCACCTTCAGATTCAGTGACTGGTGAGGGCCTGCTGACTAGTCCACTAGGACATCTCAGACTCAGTGTGCTCTCTGTTGAATGCATGCAAGGTCTCGGTTTCTTTTACAAGTCTAATCCCATACTTGAGGGTTCTATGTCATTAACTCCTCCACTCATAATGTCATCACCCTAAGGAGCTGGGGCTTCAATATAGAAGCCTGGGGGCACACAAACATTCAAATCACTAGGGAGTAGATATTTAATGCCAAATTTAAAGACAAAGGAAAATTGCCCAAGATTCTACACCTAAGTGGTAAAGTCATGCTTCAGTGAGGTTCCTGCATATGGTGGCTACTAATTATGTTTCTGCCATTTACCAGCTCTGGACATTGGAAAAAGCAAAAAAGCCCTCAGGGCTTAGAGGCAATTCTATAGACAGATTTTTCTTTAGATCACCAAAATAACACAGAGAATTAAAAGCTTGTCTTTAGCTTAGGCTTGTCCCACTAGCTCTTATAACTTAAATTAATCTATTTTTTTAATCTGTGTTCTTTTGTGTGGCTTGGTTATCTTTACTCTGGACTTCCCATTCTGCTTTCTGGCTGGCAACTCAGACCTTTTTCTTCCTGGAGTTCTCTCTCTGCCCTGAAGTCCTGCCTAGCTATTGGCCATTCAGTTCTTTATTAACCAACCACAGTGGCACATCTTCACACAGTATAAAGCAACATTCCACAATGCAATTTGAAGTAGATGCTTCTAATTTCCCTTTCAGTTCTGGTTTTCTTATGTTTTTACTAAGGAACTATTTTTAAATTCCTTGTATTGAACATAAGAGCTAACCATGTGAAGGCACAGATTGGTGAAGCTTTCAGAAACAGCCAAATGAGGAGAAAAACAACAATATCAACATAAGCTACTGCCTAATACTCCCAAACAAGACTTTGGTGGCACTCAGAAGGATGAAATAAGGTTTCTATACTTTTGCCCTGTTGTGCTGAAATCTGAAATCAAGGCACACACACCTACACACACAGACACAAACTCTCTCTCTCTCTCTCTCTCTCTCTCTCTCTNNNCTCTCTCTCTCTCTCTCTCTCTCTCTCACACACACACACACACACACACCTCCAACCCCCAATTTTTCCTCTAACTTTCCATCTGTAGTACAATTTCTTGGGAAAGTGGTATAGAAGCTGGGCATGGTGATGGGAGGTTCCTGTAATCCTATCACCTTTGAGGATAAAGTAGGAAAACCATGAGTTTGAGGCTAGTTTGAGCTGCACAGAAAGAGCCTGTCAAAAATAAGAAAGGAGAGGAAAGAAAAATGTAATGTGATCTTAATCCATTGTCTCTTTCAACTGACTCTCATCTAGATTATTTCTCAAATTAACACCTCCCATCTGGTCCCCATTGACCTCCACATCATTAAGTTCAAAGGGCATCTTCCCTTCCTTGTCTCACACAATCTAACAGAAATGTGAGACCAATGTCTGCTTTCTACTTGAAATACCCACACACAATAGAACCAACCTTAAAGAAGATTTAGGTTTCTTCTCCTCTCCCTGGCCATTTTGTCTCTAAGGTTCATCTCTCCCCATTTAGACACTGGGTTCTAGACTTCTGGAGCCTCAGTCAAAATTCCCTTTCTCCCAGCATGCAATTTCTCCTTAAGCAATATTCCTCATGCTATGGCTTCAGGTGTAAGTTACAAATTGATTTCTCAATGGTTGAATCTGATCAGAGCTCCTGTCTCGTATATTAGACTGTCTGGCATATCTACCTGGACATCACAAAAGCCAAACAGAATTTATGGTCTGGCCCCATGCTTCCTCCTTACACACGCTATTCCCTTTCCCAGTAAATTATACCAGTGCCCACCCGTTCAATTACTTAACTCAGAACCAGGAAATCATTCTGGACAACTTCCATATTCTCACCTCTGTTAGCATCAAGTCCTGTCTACCATTATTTCTTGAAACTTCTTAACATGTGTCAGCTCTGCCCCTTTTGAAAACCTCTCCAGTTTCCTTCATCTCTGGGCTATTTCAATTGGATTTATCCACTTTTCAACTGGAGTTACTGATGGTTTTGAACTAGCATGTGGGTTCTGGGAATCAAACTTGGATCCTCTAGAAGAGTAGCCAATGATCTTAACCACTGAGCCATCTCTCCAATCCCTGAATTTATCCTCTTCCTTCTTCCTTTTTGTATTGCCTCTTCTGGCATGTTTGTACATGAAAGCTTTTCAGAATCAAATCTGGTTTGCCACCTCATTCATTAAGGTCTTCCTCCAAAGGGTTTATAAATAATGTTCTTTCCCACAAGACTCTGTAGATAAACCATTCAACCCCTGCCAGTTTATCCAGCCACTGACCCTTCTGTTACCAGCTTTCCCTGGCCTTTATGGACCCAGGGATATCTTTTCAGGATTCATTTATTTATATAAACCCAGATCTTTTGTTGTTGCTGCTGCTTCTGAAATATGAGGGTTAGCACAAATGGAATTTCTCCTTAGTAAACATGGGTGCCAACTATTCTGTTGGCCATGGTATGTCTGGCACTCTTGCGAGTGCTATTCAAAGAAAGAGCTGACTTCCCCATCTATATTACCTGTCCTCTCCCCTGAAAGAAAGGCTTCTTTATCCTATGCTTTTCAAGATTCTTTCATTATCTTTTCTTTAGAATGTCTTTGTTCCCCAACTCCTATTCTATAAGAAATATTCCATAAAATCTCATGAAGCACACAAACGCACACCCTCCCAATCCATGCTTGAATGTTGACTAGCTTGCTTTAGTGAAGATCTTGTGCAGGCAAACAAAATCCTGTTCTTCCACAAAATTTTGTAACAGTCCTATTCAACCTCTGACCCATAGAACCTCTCCATCCACTCTTTTCTGATAGTCTCTGAGATTTTCATCAGGAAGAGTGTATGCTATAGATGCCCCAGTTAGGGCTGAGCACTCCATAGTCAGTAATTCTCTGCATTCAAAGCAGTTGTGAGTTTCAGTATTAACCACCATCCATAACATAGAGAAGCTTTTCTGATAAAGCATGAGGGCTGCACTAATATGTGCCTATATGCTGGAGTGTCACATATATGTGTTTTAATCTAGGTGATGCATATGAAAATATGTGATATCTACACATACATGTATAAAATAATGAATATTTACACATACATACACCACAGGAAGAGGCAGAGAGAGAAATCTTCATCTGGACACAACTTGATGAAAGCACACATAATTTGAAAGGTGATAGATGATAGATAGATAGATAGATAGATAGATAGATAGATAGATANATACATACATACATACATACATACATACATACATACATACATACATACCAATGTAAAAGTAATCAAAGTAAAGAAGATAGTTGACCTAAGGACACCCTAAAATGATGGGTGATTCCCCTCTGTATGCTGTGACTGAGCCTTTAAATGGGGTCTGTGAGAATGATTTTCAGAGGCAGTGAATATGCCTCTGCCATGTTTGACTGAGAGGAGCAAGCAGGCAGGACTGAAGAGCTGGTCATAGCCATGCCTGCTTATCATTTAAAAAAAAAGCACTCCTGGTCAGAAAATAATTATAGATATGCAATAAAGACAGATTCAGATTTTTTTAAAAAAGACCCCTGAATGGGCCACAGTGTTGGATAAATGTATGTAGGCTTGAGAGAGAGAGAGGAAAGAGTAAAGAGACAGTAAAAGTAATATAAAAGAGTACAAACAGTCATAGATTAAAGGAGTAAAGATAATAAAATAAATATTAAACTTGTAGAAAAGTAATAGAGTAAGAAAAAACAAGACACATAAAGATGCAATACACACAGAGAGTCTGGATTATGTATATTATTGTGATTTCTTTGAATTTTTGACTATGAATGAGCTAAGCACAGAGAGATATTTCATTGTACAGGCTGCTAAGCTAAACCAACATATATATTTTAGAGGTATCTTGACTTCAAAATTTGAGACTAAGGTTATGTTGCTTTGGAAAAGAGATTCTGCTTTTGTTCCACAGAAGATGGGATGCTATGGATTCCTAAAAGATCCCCTGAGAGGTCTCCATGGACCCTAGAAATGCTTCACCCAATAAATATCAGGAAGTAGTTTGGAGAGAACTATACTCAAATTCCCAAATATTGTTTATAAATGTTTATATACATTTAAAGGGGATATGCTATAGTCTACCTATGAAACGTAACCGTACCTAGAACCTAATAACTATGTTTTTTAAAATCAATTTTTGTTAGATATATATTTCTGCTCTTGATTAAAGTATTGTGTTTGTGTAGCTCATTTAAAAATATAGTGTATAGATATAGATTAATAGAGAGTCATCTATGATAGTAAAGCTTGTATTCATGTTAATTAGGTTTTCAAGATGTACAGAGATGTATTTCAGACAGATAGATATTCTTCAGATCTTTCAAAGACTACAGAATATGACATTTGAAAGTTTTAAGAACTTAGGACTTTTCATGACAATGAGACACATCTGCTCCTGGCAGGAACAATCTACTTCAAGAGGATGATGAGCACTGAAGAGGCTTCTTATGGAGTTGGTTATCCATTTGGGCAAGAAACTTCTCTTGCCTGGACTGCTTGATGCTATGCTGTTTGAACGGGACAATCAGGAGCCACAGAAAAATGCCTGCTGAACTCCCTAAAGGTGAGACAGTCCTCAAGACATTCTGGAGGATAACTTCATGTTATTCTTTGGGTTCACCTTCCTATTTAGCTTCTCTAGGAT
>LOEQ01003222.1:0-12724 GCA_001685075.1 Bramus lutescens | reverse complement strand
GGAGGGAAATGGGAGGAGGTGGAAATTTTTAATAAAAAAGTATAAAAAAAGACATTCTGTAGGACACAGAAGAAAATGACTGACAAACTGCCAATACAGGCAAAACTGTCTTTGAAATTTCATGGGAAACTCTGCCAGATACTATGGGTCTATAGGCTGAAGACTGATTGCGCCAATGATACAGAAAAACTTTAAGTGACTATCCAGGCAGCAAGTTGTCTCTATCAATTCTAGAGTTCTGGAAGTTGCTTACAAAGCACTTCCTGTTTACTTAGGTAATACTATATCCTTCTGGAGTCTTTGATGGAGCTGAAGAGTATATAGTAATAGTTTTCCTTAGTTATGATAAAAGATAAAATAAATATAAATATCGTAACTGTAATTCTTGCTTGATACCTGTTTTGTTATATGTAATTTTACTATGTTAAAGTTAAAACCTTCCTTTTTAATTAGACAGAAATGGGGAGGTGATATGCATGCTGCGAGAGAGAGAGAGAGAGAAAGAGAGAGAGAGAGAGAGAGAGAGAGAGAGTAGGCAGGGTCAGAGAGAAGCCATGTAGCTTCCACAAGAGACAGATGCCAGATGCTGAACAGAACCTTACCGATAGGCCACAACCACATAGTGATACACGGATTAATAGAAATGGTTAATTTAAGATATAAGAGCTAGCTAGGAATATGCTAGAGTCATTGGCCAAGCAATGTTGCAATTAATATAGTTTCAGTGTGATTATTTCAGGTCTAGGCGGACAGGAAATGAACAAGCAGCCTCCTACTACACTAAGATGACTTCCCAAAATCAAAAGAAGGCAGAGTAATCAGGAGATTGCCAGGCTATATCTTTAATATGCCAAGAAATAAAACTTTACCTTGAGTTGTATGCTCAGCCTTGTGCATTTTAAGAACAGTGTGCGGAGTACTTCTCATACAAATAGAAACTGAGTTTGTCACCATTTGCAGGATACTTCCTAGTGAACTTTGGGCAAAGAGAAAAGCAGTCAGAGATAGGAAACTCAAGATGCAAGAAAGAGGAAGACTGTAAAAAAAAAAAGGAAAAGCAGTGAGTGCCTGGTCCTCATCTCTAATTAAGATGAGGTGAAGATGAACCTGAAAGAAAAGCCTGTGAAGTGTGCTATGCAGGAAGCTGACCATGGGAAGTTTTAACACTCTGCTGTTGCACATAGAAATATTGATTGAATATGGATTTGGAAACACTGGGTATGAATGCTACAGTAAGGCAGTCGGCCAGGTTGTCACTACAATAGGAAGCATGGCAAGGAGAAGTGGTCAACCGAAGAGCAAGGAAAGGATAGAAAGTATAGCAAACAGATGAGGGCCTAATGCAGACTCTTCCAAGAACCAAAGACACATTGTTCTTTAATAAGTAGAATATCTTCTAGTTATTTCTTGACAATTTCATATATACAATGTATCTTGATCATATCTACCCTTAACTCCTCCTTTCCATTCTCCCCAGGGACCCCTGAATACACCTCTGTTCCTGTCTACTACTTTTTTCCTCAGTCATGTTATTTAAATCAACTAAAAATATCAGAAACAAACTTAGGAATAAATTTAGCAAAAACACATGAGCCTTATGAAGATATTTATAAATACCTGTTGAAGTTATATTAAGATTATAAATAGTGAGTCATGTGTGTGTGTTATTCAAGGCATTATGAGTCCAGGACCATCTGCAATTAAGTTATAGAGATTATTGTCTTGTTACAAATTTCTCTTAGAGAAGTCAACAAATATATAAAAATAAGAGATACATACCCACATATAGATTCTATCTATCTATCTATCTATCTATCTATCTATCTATCTATTAGATAGATAGAGTGATAGAGTGATATATTGATGATTGATTGATTTTACTTCTGCATAGTATTCCATGGCTATTTCCCCTATAGTTAATGCATTGTTAATATTTACAATATATATTTAATATTTTATAATTATTCATCTTTCATTTATTTCATTGTAAATTGATATTATACTTGTATAAATTTATTGGATTAAAACTATTATAATATGTACACATAATAAGGAATGACTACTTACTATATTTATTATTTAAAGTTCTTAACATATCTTGTAGCAAGAACATTTGAAATCTACTCTGTTGGAATTTGAAATAGAGAACACCCTTGCTATAATCACCACACTATTCGCTCAATCTTAGATGTGCATCCCACTGTCGGGTAGAAACTCTCTCTTTGACCATCCTCCCCATGTCCTCATTGTTCCATCCCTGGTAACCACATTCTACCTGTTTTTTTTTAATTCAGTTATGTCAGATCCCTCATGTAAATGAGATCCAGCTCTACTTGTCCTACTACTGTTGGCTTGTTTCATTTGCTATAACATTATCCAGGTTCATCCACACTGTTGCAAATGAAAAAATACCCTTCCTGTAATGTGGCTGAATCGTATTCCAATGCATAGGCACACCACATCTTCTTCATCCATTCATTTTTCAGATCCATTATCATCTCTCAGTATTCACAAACTCATCTATTTTTATCAGATTCAATAATTTCTAACTATAGCAAGAAATAGGCAGAGCCCACATTTGTCCTCTAAATATCTGCTTGCTTCCCTTGTTTATATTTCCCATGTACTTTCAGTTATTTCCGGTCTGCTTAAGCTTATTTTCAGAAATTACTTCCTGGGCTTTTCAGATATTAACCAACATGGTAAGGTTGTCTTTCTAAATTCTCCTACCATGAAATACTTATATGTGCCCAAATACTTAACAGCTTAGAGTAGCGAGATTAAAATTGTTTATTTTACTTTATGCATGTGGGCCCACATGTACGCATGTGCACCATGTGCATGTAGAAGTCTGTAGAAGGAAGTCAGAAAAGGCCTTGGATCCCCTAGAAGTATACATGGATGCTGGGAACTGAACCTCAGTCCTCTTCAAGTGCAGTAAGTACTCTTAGCTACTGTGCTATCTCTCCAACCCCAAGGGCAGTAACTTAACAAGATGTTCTCTAATGCTATAAATTATCATTAACAATGTTAGAGAAAGTTATTAACAAGTGATATTGGCTGACTCTGATCTCTGGACCTGTCAACCACTGCTGTGGACAATTAGCGTAAATCAATTTGAGAACCAAGAAAGTCACCAGATCTCACAGATCAGAACTTTAGAGTGGTAGAAAGGAGAGTAAGACAATGGTGCTGACATAGCCATGTGAATATCTGAATGTACATATGTGGATATATGGGGATGTATTTATATACATGTATATGAAGATATGAATGTTTCAATACGCTTGCTTATATTGCAGCTTTTCTTATGTTGAAAAATATCTTAAGTCACATTGAATCCAGCTTCCCTCCTGACCATGTTGGCTTAGTAACACCATGACTGTAGAGTGTGTTGCTTTCTATCTGATCACATGGCAGACTGGGACCCGTTGTTGCAGTTCACTCATAGCTCAGCATCAAGAGGATCATTTTCCTTAGCACCAGCCTGGGAAAAAGCTATCAACTGAACCACCATGCATCAAGGAACAGGCACCATTCAAGAGCAAAGGATCAAACTGCTTCTCCAGCTAAGCTAAACACAAAACACGTCAGGTTTGAGAAGACTACTGTCACAAATTCTAGGAGAAATCATAAGGCACAGCCCCCAGCAGCTAACATCTAAAATGCATGCTTCCTCCACACCAGACCTCTTGCTAAGTTCTATGCAGGCGCAGCAGCCTCTCCATGGGGAAGATTTTGAAACCTGAGTTAAAGAACTCATTGAAGGTTGGAATGGTCTAACTGAAAGAACTGAGATTTGAACACAAACTCATCTTTTGACAGCATTTACTGAAGAACTATTGTTTAGCAAGGCTTTATCAGGAATGGGAGTATCTAGAGGTGAGAAAGATGGGCAAATAATTATCCTGATTTGTGTGGTCCTTATTTTGGTAGAGGAGAAATTGGTATTAAAAATATAAATATGAAGATTTAAGTACATACATATATTCATAATTATCTAAGGAAATACATAAAATCAATGTGCACCAATTCTGAGGCAGAGACAGCATGGCCATCTGCAGGCAAAGACAAAGTGAGACACAGCCGTGCTCACCGTGAGCCCTGCTGAGGCATTCAAAGGAACCAAGCCACAGAGAACAGGCGCTTTATTGTATCAAACGGTTGACATAGCTGAAAATAGCAAGATTCATTTCAATCATTCCATGGAAATTGTTAACAGCAATATTTAAGGAAAAAGAAAAAGATGCAAAATGGCCTTATGGGAGTCTGGTCCCAAAAGGAGCATAATGAAACCACAACAGCCTGCTCTGTTCATTTGCACTCCTTACCCCTCCCAATCTGAGGTCCATCCAAGAGATGGGGAGGACCCAGATGATTCCGGTAAATTTTCCTGGCAGGTGAGGATGGAAAATGATCCAGCCACTGATGTCAAAGGAAGGCAGGCACTGGGAGGGACTCAAGAGAGAAAGCAAGAAGCCCAACATTTCCCTCAGTCCCCTTGTTTGTGGGAAACATCCACACTCCACAATGAATTCTTATTTCTTACCAGTTACAGAGAGCTTTCACCCTGTCAATCAACATCACTTCAGTTGACTGTAAGACATGTGGATTTCATCAGGACTTCAATTATACACAGACTATCAAGAAAATGACTGTTAGGGTTTCAAATAAATACGAGCAATGCTCTTGTAGAGTGTGACCCTACCGCAGGGTGAGAAAAGGGAGATTTTGTCCATACTCTGCAGAGCTTCCATGGTTAAAAGTGACATCATGTGGACTTCAGAGATGGCTGTGGTTACAAGCACTGGCTGCTCTTGCAAAAGTCCCAGGGTTCAGTTCCCAGATCGCAATTGCTTGTAACTTCAGCTCCAGAGGATCCATCATCATCTGGCTTCCTCCAATGCCTGCAAGTGGGTGGTGAGCACACATACACTCAGACACTCACACATTCACATTAAACAAGTTTAAGTCTTTTAAAAGTGACAGTGTACAACGGCAGCCATAAGCTTTATGGTTACCATGAGCATAATTTCTGACTGTGATGTTCAAGTTGTGATTCAGGGCCAGTGGCCACCACTAACGTGCACAGTATGAGGAGTGTGATTGCTGTCCCCCCAGGCAGCAAAGTTTTAAATGAGAACTTCACCATATCTAAACTTAAGATTCTTTTCTAAGTGGAATGCTGGATTACTTTCAAGGAGAGCAAATTTCCTACAAGCAGTGTTTTCTAGGTCATTCATGAGTCTATATACTTCCAAGGACACAGTCATTCTCAGTTTAAAGGAAGCACTAGCCTTATATGTCACAGCATGTAAATGCATTGTTCATCCACTATCTGTTAGATAATAATCACCAAGCAAAAAATCCCTGTACTTGTAAATTGGTGATGGTAGAACCATATATTAAATAAATTATCAATACACTGACACATAGTTAACAGGGAGCAATTGATACAATTAGTAAAGCTGGGAAACTCCTTGGAACACAGTTCTAATCAGTATGGGCACAGTTTGTACTGCGTCCCTTTATATATTTAAGCTAAGTCTTTGAAACACTAAGATACTCAAAGAAGAAAATTTCTTGTTATATTTTTAGTACTCTTAACCACTCCAGGGTTGAAAAATGCTTATCTCATAGCAGAGTACCCCAACCCTTCCTACAGGTACCAGAAAAGGTCCCTACTTCCATTAAAAACTATAGTTTATGTAAAATTAAAATTTATGCCCTGTACCTTACAGTTCTATATACAACAACAGTAAACTTCAGTAAAATAAACAAGAATAATATTTTGTAAAATGAAAGTCAAAGATATATTATAGAAAACAGCAAAAAGGCATAAACTTTAATATAAAAACTTAAGTGAAGGACTCCAGGAATAGCTAGTGACATAAAACAATATCTCTCTTTCCCCTTTCTCTATGTTTCTGCACAAGTGTGTCTGTGTGTGTGTGTGTGTGTGTGTAAGCACCAAGACTGAGAATATACCACAGTAAAAATGAAATGAAATTTTAAAGTGAAGAAGGAAAAAAAAAGCATACTAAATAATTTATAACTTTGCTGAAAGCAAGGTTCTTCTGCGGGAATAAAATACTGGAGCTGGTCGGTGGTAGTGCATACCTTTAATCCCAGCACTCAGGAGACAGAGCCAGGATGATCTCTGTGAGTTTGAGGCCAGCCTGGTCTACAGAGTACCAGTACAGTCAGGGCTACACAGAGAAACCCTGTCTTGAAAACCAAAATCAAACCAAACAAAAACTCAATGAATTGTGTCCAGGATCATTAGTCATATTGGACCACACATATTCTGACCAATATTCATACTAAGACAAGATGTCTTTGGGATGCTTGCATAGGAACTGGTGGTTCTTTGATGCATTAAACAAGTTCCATGATGCTGGAAAATGGGAACAAGAGCTGAGGAGCTTAAATAAAGACAGTGCTGTGTCTGTGAAGGAGACTACAGGGAGAGATGACGCAGAGAGCAGATGAAGACAGGGAACTAGAACCAGCTGGTTTTTGTTGCTGTTGTTGTTATTTTTGTTTAGGCAGCAGACTAAGAATGGGGTAGTCTACAAGAGCATCTACCTACAGCAAGCCCACAGTGTTTTCTCCTCGTCCAGAAGAAGCAAATTCACACCACATGGACTACAGCATTCAGAATGCCAAATAAGGCAAGAAAAAAAAACCTTTCTTGTGCCATGCCACAGTGAACATGCTAAATATGCAAAGCAGGCAAAGAAGAATAAGGGCTGCAAGAGAGAAGCACCACATTAATACACAAGCAAACTGATTAGAGTAACAACAGACTTCTCAACAGAAATTCTAAAGGTCAAAAAAGCATGGAATTATGGAGTCCAAGCCCTGGGAGACAATAACTGCCAATCTGAATTACCATAACCAGCTGCATAACTGGAGAAAGAAAAACTTCCCGTGATGACTGTAAACTAAAGGAATTCATGGACACTACAGAAGGAATCCTGCATGCAGAGGCAAAGAGATCCATGGGGTTACAGGAATTAAGCCACATCAGAACAGTAGTCAACCAAATAGAGAAAAGAAAAACTCCAAACACTACAAACTCAATAAAGTGACAGAATCAATACACACCTTTAAATAATAACTCTAAATATTAGTGATCTCAATTCCCTGATCAAAAGATACAGTCTAACAAATCAGATATAAAAATATGATTAGATATAAAAACATTTTACTGACACTGGAAGTATATATTACTATCAAAGAGAGAGACTATTTGGGTGTCAAACCATAAGAGTGTTCCAAGACAACTGAACTAGGGGACAAACAAGATTACTGTTATAATACCCGACAAAACAGTCTTCCAAACTTAGGAGAGATATGGGAGGTCAGTTCATGCTGATCAAGGAAATAATCCATCAAGATGATATTACAGCTCTAAAAATATTTGGAAAGAAAACCATACACCAAATTTTACATACTGCTAGGTATAAATACACAGATTAAAGCATAGGGTTGTACCCTAGGATTCAAGACAAGTCTTGATAGCCGAAGGAACAGGAAATAACATCTTCTATTCTCCCTGATCTCATGGAATTAAACTGGAAACCAACATTAAGAGGCGCTAAAGAGTGTGTACAAACTCATGGAGACAGAAACAGTCTATTGGATAATAAATGGGCCAATAAAGAAATCAGGAAGAAAATGCAAAATGTTCTGGAACTAAATAAGATTGAGGACAAAATTTACTAGGATACAGTGACAATAAGGTAGAAATGAGATATAAACAAACATACAATGTTATAGTTTATATATATATTACAAGAGATAAACAAAAATATAGTATACCAGAACATATTTGTTATAGTAGAGAATTTTATAACAACAAATGCCTACATTAAAAGTCAGAGAACTCTAAAATAAAAATATACAATGACAGATCTCAAAGTCATGGAAGAACAATAAGACAAACCCCAAATCAGTAGGAGCAGAAAGAAAATGAAGATCAGGGCAGATGTGATGTGGGAGACCATAGACCTAGGGTGAACTACTATTGCTATTACATAGATTGATCATGTAGTCAAGCTGCCTTCTAAATGTTTGTGTTTGTATTCTTTTATTTGTGTTGCTGACAGTTTCGGTTGAAGAAATGCCCCTGTGCAATGCACAGTGTTCCATGCAGCACACCACTCAAAGCCTCTAACGGGAACACTGTAGGAGCAGTTGCACCCCAGGGATACGTAATGTCTGTCACAGTATTGAGTGGAAGGGGCAAGATGCGGGCTCATGGTATGCACAGCAAATCTCAATTGCCCACAAATCGCTTTCTGTAAACTGCCCAATACTCTACTGTTTAGGGGGGGAAATAAGATTCTAATATCTGAACTAAATTTAAAAAAACCACCAAGGATCTATATTCTGTTGAAAAATGTCCTCTGCTGTAGGAGATGCTCTTGTACACTGTAAAGATTTGTCATTCGCATTGGTTTAATAAAACACTGATTGACCAGTAGTCAGGCAGGAAGTATAGGGAAGGCAACCAGACTAGGAGAATTCTGGGAAGAAAGAAAGATGCGGTCACCAGCCAGATGCAGAGGAAGCAAGATGAAAATGCCTTATTCAGAAAAGGTACCAAGCCACGTGACTAAACATAGATAAGAATTATGGGACAATTTAAGCTGTAAGAGTTAGTTAATAATTAGTCTGAGCTAATAGGTCAAACAGTTTATAATTAATATAAGCTTCTCTATGTTTCTTTGAGACTGAACGGTTGTGGGACCAGGCAGGACAGAAACATCCATCCACAGAACTCACTGCTGGGGAAAACAGGGAAGAAATATTTTGATGCGGTACCTATCTAGAGAGGAATATTTGAATTAGGAATGAAAAAGAAATCTTACTCATAGATTCCAGCAGGCAGAGGAAGAAATAAATCTAAGAGTAACATTTTAGTTGCTGTAACTAAAGAAGCCTGCATCAGCTTATGATATCATGGTGGAATTCCACAAAGAAGAAAGTGAGGAATTCCCCTGTGTCACAGAGCTCCCCCCTCCTCTCTCCCACACCCACTTGAAGAGCTGTGATGTTTCCTTACTGGTTTCTTGTCTCTGTGGTATTTCCATTTCCTGTTGGTGCTATGCTTTTTAAATATAATTTCTGTTACTTAGCAGAAGAATGGCTAGTTGGTGGTGATGGTATAAAACTATCATCTTGAGAGGCTTAGGCAAGAGGATGTTTTGAGTCCTGGAGTTTGAGGCTAGACTGTACATCACAGTGAGAACCTTGACATCTCAAAAATTAAAAACAAACAAACAAAAAAAAACATGGCCAGATACAGCTCAGTTGGCAGAATGTCTGCTTGGTGTGAACAAAGTCTTGGGTTTGGCCTTAAGGACTATATAAACCAGGCATGGTGATGTTATTGAATAATTCCTGAACTAGGAGGTAGAGGCAGGTGGGTCAAAAGTTCAAGGCCAGCCTCAGATACTTAATGAGTTCAGGCCAGCCTGGCCTACATGAGATCCTAACTAAAAATTGTTTAATTAGTTTATTGGTTAATTAATTAAATGAATAAATACAATATCGGACCTTTTTAAAATTAGTAATCCTTACCAAAGTGGTCATACTTTATCTGCGAGATACACTTTTAAATTAGGAGTTAGGCCTACATTGGTCAATGATCCTATTTAAGTTCTGCATCATTTTTACTTCAATACAAAGTGGCTGCAAGGGTCCCACTGGTATGAATTAATCTCCAACAACAACACCAATGTTCCAGACACTTGGGCATCAGAGGCAAGAGGAAGCTTCTTGGCCAACTGGCCAGTGAGATGGCTGATGAAACTCGGGCTTTTTTTCCATACATTGTGCCAAGCAGTGCACTCAGTAACTTAGGAATCCTGTCCACTTCAGCAGGCTCTAAAAGGAAAAACATGCCTGTATTTTTTTTCAAGTGGAGTTCTCCTTTGCTGGTTCATATTCTTTAAGAATTTCAATGTGTTTTGGGGTGTCAGCAGGAGACAGAATTAAGAGGAAGAGACAGAGACTTCCCATAGATGCTGGAATGCATCATTGCTGAGTCAGCTTACAGAATGTGCAAAGTAGGTGGAACACATCTCATTAGGCTGTGGCAGAGCCAGCACCTAGTATGAGGACCTTGGAAAGTGGTAGCAGAAGTCTCCTGACAGGAAAGGGATCTCCTGAAATCCATGAAGAGGGCTCCAGAGAGAAGGGATAGGAACCAAAACAGGATTCAAAAGATCCAGCCACAGATCCAGATTACAATTGCTGCCCAGTGACCCACAATAATGAAGACATTCAGATGTTTGGGTTTAGGAATTACTTATGAGGCATTACCTTCCTCTGGCAACCTCAAAGCAATCTTCTAAATTTGTGGGCACAAAAAGTATAATGAACATATCTCGTTGAACTCCGGGCTTCTTAAGCTACTAAATTAAATGTGTGTAATGGTATCTAATCATGCAAACTGCTGCTTCAGATCAAGAGATGGGAGTCCTCATGACATCCATCACACTGTCCAAAGCCAATCCACCCACCCCTGCGTGTGTCTGATTGACTAACCACTCTCCGAATCAGCATTGCTGGCCCACAAATGGTATACAACCCTGAAGATGACCTCACAGAACGTAAAACTCATGGCAGCTCCAGAGATTTGCCAAGGATTTTGTTTTGTCATTAGTTGTGGATTTCACTTACAAAAGACTACATATCTCTATCTCAAATCAGATCAGGTCTCAGATTCCTGTCACAGTATCCAAAAAATGCTTGTTACATCACTAGTTACCATCAGATTTACTTTATGAGGGCACCAGAGTAGCTTGAAAAGTCATCAGTGTACTGAACTGTCTATTTTCTTAAGATTCTAGTTTGTAGCCAGGTGGTTGATAGTGTATGCCTTTAATCCCAGGACTTGGGAAGCAGAGGCAGGTGGATCTCTGTGAGATTGAGGCCAACCTCTCTACAAAGTAAATTCCAGAGCATGCTCCAAAGCTACATAGAAACGAATCTACGTTGCAGAGCTGGCTGAAAACAATGGTGAGAGCCCGCATGGCAGGCTGATCCATCCAATGCTACTCAAGCTCAGCACTGTAATTTCTCACCACCACATTGTGCATGATTGATTGATTAATATCATTTGGAGTTCAGGGTCCAGGTTTAGAATGTGCATAAAAAGTAAATGACTACACCAGCGGCACCCACTGTCTCCTCGTCTCTAAGCACCTATATCGGAATTGCAACAGAAATGGGAGAGTTCTTGGGTTAAGACAAAGAGCTTGAATAGAGTCAAGTACTGTACGTATGCTGATGTGTCTGCCAAACTGGGGAAGACCACATGAGAACAAAGAGCTATTGGGGGGAGGAATGGATGAGTCTTTGAGAAAGGATGGTTCCTTACAGAAGGGAAAGAAACTTGTAGTTTGGAGCCTGAAAGAAAAGGAAAAAGGAATGCTGGATAAAAAGGATGGCTTAGACTCCTCGAAGATGGGCAAATATGTCCACAACTGGGTGGTTACATGTATACGTAAGGTCTTCTGGTTTGATACTTACTTGAGAATGTCTTGCTTTCCTCTCTTCACATGCAGCAACCTCCCAAGTAAGAAGTGACGCTCATCCAATGCTAGGACTGCACTCTTCAGAGACAACGCTCTCCTGTCAGCTCACACTGGCAACAACAGAGGCTTCCCTGGGCCCTGGACAGGAAAGTGACAGCCTGGGAGAGGGGACACAAACCAATTCTGGACAATCTTAGAACAACCCTTGGGACTCAGAAATGCCCTGGGTAAAGAAAGGTTCTCGGGTAATATGATATTCTAGGGTTGCAAGCAATAAGAACCTAACTAAGATTAGTATAATAAAAGATATTTATTAGCTTATGAGGAAACAAAAGGGACAGTGCTAATTTCAAACAAGAATAAATATAGGTTTTCAATCAAGGTCATCATCCTTTCTCTATCTGTGTGTGTGTGTGTGTGTGTGTGTGTGTGTCTGTGTGTCTGTGTGTCTGTGTGTCAGAGAGAGAAAGAGAGAGTAGTCATTCCATATAAGTATAACATCCAGTGGGTTCATGTCTCATATTATTTTGTAGCTGGTGCTCTTAAAGATAAGAATACAACCTCTTGACACAGTACCCAGATGTCTCATACATCTGAGCCATGAAATTTGCCCATCCTGAGAGTTATGGTCAGGGATTTGAAGTACTCTAATTTCCTAGCCTCTTTCACGGAACATATTACAGGGTGTGAGCTATTCAATGTCTGTTGACTGACAAAGCCTGGGATGGGAGGGCTACTTACTTCCAAACACAGAAGCAAAAACACAAGAAGACCAGAACGGCAGAAGTGGAAATAGCACAAGTAGACTAGAGTTTAGACCTAAACAATTCCAAGGCTAACTTGTTAACCACAAATAAAATCCATTTAAGATAACTGTTTGCAAGGGGCACACTATTTTAGTCCTTCAAACAGAATCTACTTGGATTGTTTGCTGTTGTCTGAGACCCAAATACTTTTACCCATTAACATTTATTGATTTATCGAAGTACTACTTTCTGCTCTTTCTTAGATGCAAAACCAAACATTAATCTGGTATCCTTACACGTTCTTTTTCTTTTAGATTTATCTTTTGATTATTATTATTATTAAAAATTTCCATCTCCTCCCCTATCCCAATTCCCTCCCCCTCCATTTCCAGTCCAAAGAGCAGTCAGGTTTCCCTGCCCTGTGGG
>LOEQ01003221.1:146640-160452 GCA_001685075.1 Bramus lutescens | reverse complement strand
GGAATTGGGAGGAGGGGAGGAGATGGAAATTTTTAATAATAATAAAAAATATTTCAGTGCGCAAACTCAATATACAAAAATTAATAGCTTTTTAAAATATAACAATAATGAACTTGGTAAAAAAAATTAGGAAAAATAATACATTCATAAGAGCACAAAAAGGTAGCAAGGAATAAACCTAACAAAAGAAATGAAAGACCTCTACAAGAAAACTTTAGATATTGAAGAGGATATTATATGATAGAATTTCCTTGCTCTTGGACTGACAAAATTAATATTATGGAAATCACTGTATTGCCAAGAGTAATCTGCAAATTCAATGTATTTACTATCATCAAAATTTTGATGCCACTCCTCACATAGCTGAAAAAAGAAACAATTAAAAAATATGTACCAGAATGGAAAAGACCACAAATACCCAGAAAGTTTCAGGCAGAAAAGAACACTGCTGACGTTATTACAAGACCTAACTTCAAATTATACAACCGAGCCTTAGCAACAAAGAAAACAGTACTATCCAATTTGAAGACCAGAAGAGAGGACCTCAAAACAAACCCACAAGGCCACTTAGTATTAGACAAAATTGTCAAAAGCAGAGCATTTTGTGCCCTGGCTAAGAGGCAAATTCCGTGGTACATCTATGCTTGCTAGCTCGGACAAGGGGAGAGGTATTGTTTACTCTAGATGGTTTTCTTATATGTCAAGTTCCCTGACCTCACTTTATATGCTCACATTCTTGTACTTAGCCTTCTCTATTCCTTCGGTATTTGCTTCTCACTCATCCAGCTCTCTAATCCCAGAAATACCTGCCATTGACAGAGAACAGTTACCTGTCAGTGACAGAAAACAATCCCCTGTCCTTGACAGACAATGGTGTTATCTAACCGACAATGGTATTTATCCACCATCAATGGTGTTGATGGATGTAAAGAATGAGGCAGTGTAGGCTGAGTGGAAGAAGGGTGGCAGAAATGCCTGTCATTGACAGAGAATAATAAAGTGTATCTAAGCAACAATGGTGCTAATCTTATCAAATGAGGCAGCACAGGCTGAATGGAAGAAGAAGGGTGACCCATTGGGCGTTGGTGGAAACCCGACGTCCATTCCTGAGAAAAATTCCTTGTTGGTGCCACGCTGGCAGGCAGTTCACTGCTAGAGTGGTTGAAAACTCATGTTGGATGGCTAAGGGCACCTGTGGCCCTAATGGGCGGTAGCAGCAGCAGGAGCAGTGGCATCATGGCTGGGCCCCTTGGTGCACTCTGCTAATGTGGAGAGCAAATGCTGGGGAGTTGGAGGGAGCGTTTCCATGCAGCAGCCTTTGCCCATTTTCTCCCTTCTGTATCCATGGCTCAGACTTCGCTTCTAATCTGCCATCTTGCTGCAACCAGAACACAGCTTTCCTTTATAACACCTGAGTGCTGGCTTATACGCTCCACTAAAGTCAACAGTAACCCAGTTATAAGCTCAGGCTTCTGTGAGTGTCTGAAGACAGACAAGTGTGGAGCCCTTTGCAGCTCCTCTTCTTGATTTGTATCCTGTCTCTAGCAAGAAAGCTATTCAGATGTAGTTTGCATTATTACTCCAAATTACTGTGACTTCTTTCTCTAGACACTTGATATTCCCAGAGTGGATTTCTATTATTAATCTCTCATTTTTGGTCAACTTTAACTTTCATTTCTTTACATCATTTCTCCTGAATTATAGCGCAGTTTATTAAAACTGACATTTATATCCTATTTAAAGATTACCAATTTTAAGTTTTATCTAATGGTGGAATTTTAAATTCATGCATAGCGCCTGCCTGGGTTTCCTCATGTCAACCAATTCTGTTTGTGTTTATCTTCTAAGTCCATCTCTACTTTCATAATGATTCCATGTTCCTAATTTTCAAAATCTTGGTTTATTCATGAAACTGTTTTCTCCTCCAAGTCTTTAAAATGGAGCGAATGTTCGCCAAAGTCAGCTTCTGTGGCTTTCTCTTTACTCCCAAGTGGTTATAAATGGACTTTTCTTTTTCTTCTTGGAATACAATAACTATGGAGACGGAAGTCCTTACTGCCCTTGCAGCATTCTCTTCCCTGAGCACTGTCAAGCAATGTATGCTCTACTTACATGGTCTAATGAAGCTTTGGGAGTTACAGTCTCTGACACTATTTAACATGAAGAACTTTGGAGTGGGCCAACAATACCTAACTGTTTCAAGATAAAATCTCTTGGCCACAGAAAAATAGTCTCCTCTCATTAGTGGAAGCAGGCAAAGACATGGTGTGAGAATTTTTATGTTCTTTTATCTTCTAGCAAGCATTTATTAGCTTTCCCTTGAGTGAAATCAATATGCCAATCTCTTTTGCAGTCTAATTCCCATTTCTTTTTATGCTCTTTTAATTAGTGTAATACTTCCCACAGCCCAACAATATGTTCGTTGTAGGTCTTGGTTTTGTCTTTATTACCCAATAGCATAATTTCCTGAGTCCTTAATAGGTGCCCAATTGGGAACTGAATTCCTGAAAGCTAGCCAAATGCTCTCATATAATTAATCAGAAGAAGTATTTGAGGAGAATACAGGATTAACTTTTTTACAAATATGTAGTCATAATGTTACAAAGTACAGAAAAATATACAGCGGTCTAGAGATATGGCTCTTCAGTTAAGAGCATCTACTAGTCTTGCTGATTCCAGAACTTGATTCACAGCACCCCTATGAAGCAATTCACAAATAGTGGTTACTCCAGTTCCAGGGGATCCAGCACCCTCTTTTGTCCTCCACAGGCACCACAGGTACACACAAACTCCTACATAGGACACCCACACATGTCCATTACTTAAAAATAAAAATAAATTCTCTTTTACTATTGACAGAACAAGGAAGCTTCCCATATGAATTCACAGTTGGGACCCCATGCACACACCTGTGCAAGTCTAAACCAGCATGGAGAGGGGAGCTGGGCATGAGGCTCCATCCTTGGCCAGGAATTGCTGCCAGTTCTTGATGCTGGGGAAGGAGAGGCCTAAACAGGTAAAGCATGCTTCAGGGGGAGGCCGCACATTCAAGAATCTTTGGGCATTACAAATTGATCTTGACAGGAAAGAACAGCAAAACCAATACAAGACTTGGGTGGGAAGAAAACAGAAAGTAGACCTGGGAAGACAAGAAAGGTGAATATGATCTAAACACACTGTACAAAACTCCCAAAGAACTGAAAGACAAAAATTGTATTTGAATAGAAAAAAATCTAAAAATGACAAATTATGGAAAGTTGTAGCAAGAGTATGTCTATAATAATTTTATTTAGTAAATTAAATTCATTATACACAATACCAATGAACCACAAGTCTGAGATCTGCATGCTGGGCCAATGCTGCAATTTTCTAAAGTTCCCCGAAGTGTCTGAAACACGGTTGAAGATTCATGAGCAGAAACTGAGTGATCAATAGTAACTTAGAAATTTTAGTGAGAAATAAAATACATGCCTCTAGGATTTCCCATTAATTGATAAAGATTAGCACATAATTTAAGGGGACTTTAAATCATTTTTATAGACTCAAAGGTATAATTTTCATATAAAATGAGGTGCAGCTTGTAAGTGTAGTCAGTGCATGCAGTCACCCAACCATTAGCATGACTAAACTTAGGCATTCTTCAGTTGTGCTTCAGAAGGTCCACAGTCGCCCCTGGAGAAGCAGTCAAAGCACCGCCTGGAAAGCCCTAGTGTGCTTCCCTGGTGCAGCTGTGCCTCTCATAGGGCACCACATGAACAGGACCAAACGAATCACCCAATGGACGCCTCTGTGGCTGAGTATCTCTGTTACTCTATCACTGAACAGTTTGCTGCATGGAGAGCCTACCCTGTGCTCCTCTGTTCAGTCCATCCTGAGCATATGTGTCCTACTCAGAATTAATAGGAATGATCCTGTCATCAACATTTGCATGAGGTTGTTTAGAAGAAGCTGATTTTCAGAGACCTTGTGTAATGAAATAGTTGGGCAATGTGACATTTCTTTTTAACGTTAATTGTTCATTGGTCTGTCTGTGTGTGGAGGTCACAGCACACGTGCCACACATGCATCAAGATCTAAGGACACTTGTGGGAGTCAGTTTTCTCCTTCTATCACGTGTGTTCTGGGGACAGAACCCAAGTTGTCAGATTGGTGAAGATGGCTTTTACCCATTGAGCCATCTCTCTAGCCTCAGTTTTTAACTTTTCCAGCTTCCTGAAGTTGCTGTGTATTTTAAATTTCCACTTTTATTATTCATATTGTTATATTGCTCTGTATATTGTCAACTTAAAAAATTAGCAAATAAATTAATAAACAAAATTCTAAATATGAAGGGCACATTTAAAGATAAAAGCCACATCTAAGGTGTCTCTCCAGGGTTGTTAAGATCCCTGGGTGATCAGATTTGTGCAGCTTTTGAGCCAGCCAGACATTCATGCAACATTGATTATCTCTTCTTTAATAGATAGATGTCTTGAATCTCATTTCCAAATCTTTCTGCTGCCTAAGTGCTGGGGCCACCACTGCCCTTCCTCTGGTACCAGCCGCCTCCCCCTCTCCCTGCTCCAACCCTTCTCGGCCACCACCACTTCCCAGCCTAAGCCAGTTCCGCTGCCTTGGCCTTGCTTTGCCTCCCATCCACCTTCATCCTGGCTAGCAGAAGTCACATGAACAGCACCAGCTCATTAGGTCCAAACTGCTGAGGGAGAAGGGCAAGCTACCGTGCCACCTGTGAGGCCAAAGGTCCCCAAAGGGCTTCGTGGAACACTGGTGTGTTTTCTTGCATCAGATGCGCTGAGCTTGGGGATAGGATACCCAGGGTCAAGTCAGTCAACCTATACCACTGAGCATCAGAGCAGACACAGTGCAAGGGAGACATGGGAAATACAAAGCGAGTCTACTTCATGAAAACAGTCTTCCAGAGAACTGTCGAGGACCAAGCAGATCAAGCAGCAGAAGCTTTCAGCAGAGATAAGTAAGAAAAATAGAAATATTATTTTTACTATGCCACAGTTATTACAAATAAAGAAAAAATGGGGGAGAGGTGGAGAAAAGGAATCAAAGAGACCTGCAAAGCCAATGATGGCTGAAAAGCTGCCCAGGAAAGACCAATACTTTGAAGCAAAAAGGAAAAAGACAAAAACCTTGCTGGTCCGAGCAAAGTTGCAGAGCCACCTGTTGGTCTTTAGGAACTTGATGGCTCTGAGAGGTGTCAGTGGCCAATGGGGGCACAGCAGCGCCATTCCTGAACGATGACCAGAACATTTGGGTTTCTAATCGCTCATCTGCAACTGCCCCTGCCCCCACATAGCTGCTTCTGCAGCTGCAGCCATTACCCTGTCTACCATAACATCTGGGGATCTGGATCTGCCTATTGAGATTCACACTGCAAAGTCAGAAGAAATGGGAGAGGAATGACTCTCCAAAGACTCCCATCTTTTCTCTCTATGGACCAGGAACGACCCAGCAATAAAGTGCTCCTGCTGTGTTTACAGGACCCGCAAACACACCATTTACCTCAGAGGTAGTGGCTGCCTTTCAAGGCTCTCCTTCCACCCTGTACCAGTGCCTGAGGCTCCCAGCCCGTTAGGAATTGTGACGGGACAGGGTACAAGCACAAAGGTGGCATGCTGGTGCACAAATGCTTTATGGAAATCACGCAAGCTGGATTCATTCCGCTTCATCAGAACGATCTTGTGTACAGGGAGGACTGAGGCACAGATGGGTGCACCACAGAGTAAGTGTGGCCAGCCACCAGCTCAGCAGCCTCTGGGAAACCTCGCCTGAATGAATCAGCAGGGTGGTGGGGGAGCTCCTCAGTCAGACTCTGAGCTCACAGCTTGAGGAAGTAAGCCCTTCCAGGACTGGCGCCCTGCATGTCTCACCGTGACACATCTAGTTCCCGTTTACTCCTGGACATATCTTTTCATTTCTTTTTTACTGGGGGAGGAACTCGGAGGAGAGGAGGAAGGGGAAACTGTGATCGGGGTAGAAATTGATTGATTGATTGATTGATTGATTGATTGATTGATTGATTAATAAAAAAAGCTTTAAAATTTTTACTTGGTTGACCCTGTTGGTCTGTGCTCATTAAGTTTGGTGTGGTGAAAGCAGGTTGAGTAATTGTCTTCTATGAAGGACAGCTATGCTCATATTTCCCATGACATCATATGCCACTTTGAGAAGCTGAGTCAGCTTGAGTAACTGGTTGTATTCTCAAAACTATAGCTCTAATGTTTGCCTTTATGGGAAGTATTATCATGTTAGGAATATTGCTCACAGTGTAATCTCATCCCCAAATTAGCCAGTCATCCTATATGGTGGTACTGTATAATAAAATGATTAATCACATAAACAGACCGTAAACGTGCCACCTTTTACTTGTGTATCAGACTCTCGCTTGCACTCAACCGACCTTACTGCTGTTACAATGTGCTCAACACGGGGTGCAGTTGGTGAGAGGAAGATGAAACTAGATTTCACTAGAAAACTTAACGAATATTTTAAGAATTCAAAGTTTCTCTACCTCTTCTTCCACAGTGCTAACATGAAGCCTTCTTCTGCACTGTGTGCAGGAAGGCCCACAGAAACAGAAGCCCTTCTAGTTCCTGAAGATACACCTAGGTTTATTGCAGTAACTGTGTTTACATTTTATGGTGCCTAGTTGCCGAATATTTGTTTGCACTGCAGCACTACAAGACTGCTAATGAAGTTAATCTTGAATCAAGGGGGTGGAGTCAACTACTAGCTGACTGGAATTAATCATAGAGACTTTGGTGGACTCAGATAGAGGCACAGAAAGAGGTAGGGAGGAACTTGGAGAGATTCAAGGGCCTTTTTGATCTGGGAAAGGTGGAGAGAGAGGGTCACCTGATTGACCCTGTGCTGCTCTTTGTAGCTATCAGAATTTTACCCCAATACAAGACTTTAATGTTTTTATTAATAATAGAACAATTCAGATAAATGCTTCAGCTTAGAATTGACAAAATGTTATTTCCCTATATTCTTGTTAATTCCTGTTGTAGCTTTGTTGCAACCTAATCTAAACTCAACCCAACTGTTTTTGTAAAACTAGAGTTTTAGCTTTGATGGGTAAGGGTGGGGCAGGGATAGCAACATTGAAACATTAGTTATTGTGCAACAAACCTCATCTTCATCTTGTTGCTCATCTTAGGTCAATTTCTGTCTTCTTAAATTTTTGTTTTCAAGTTTTTCCCTTTTTTTCCAATTTATACTAGTGGTCTGGGCAGAAAATAATGTTCCCCTCCCTTGTTTGTCCCACATGGTGTCACTAACAGAAAGAACACCCTTAGTCTGTTTGTGTAAGCTAGTGACTAGCTACCTTTATCTCACTGTAGCCACAATGCTCAAGGGAGACAACTTAAAGGAGGCAGGCCTATTTTCCCCACGAGTTTCCAGGGTTTTAGTCCATCACTGCAGGGAATGCCTGGTGGAGCAGGCTAGTTCATGGTTATGGGTCCATGCGCTGGGCGCTATTCACATCATAGCGGGCCAGGAGGCAGAAGCAACATAGGCTCCAGGGAAGTGGTTCTCAATCTGAGGGTCATGACCCCCAACCACCAGAATATACAGATATTTACATTATGGTTCATTACAGTAGAAAATTACAATTGTGAAGTAAAAACAAAAATAATTTATGGTTTGGGGTCAGCAGAACATGAGGAACTGTATTAAATGGTTCCAGCATGAGGAAGGTTGAGAACCTCTACTCTAAGGGCTGAGCACTAACTTCAAAGTTCTGCTCCTAGGAATTCATTCCTACCTGGTAGGCGCACCTCTTGCAAGTTTTACCAGATCACAAGACAGTATTGCTGTCTGGGGAACAAATATTTAAACCATGAACCTAAGGGTGACATTGCAGAATTAAAGCATACATTAGGAAGGGCTGTACACACACACACACACACACACACAGATGTTAACTGCCCCTTTTGTATATTCCTGAACTTGGCTGTGAAGTCCTTGACAGGAAATATGGTGAAGGCTGTAGACGTATAGAACCTGGGAGTTAGGGGAGAATGATCCAGATTTTGCACACAATTAGCCAAGAGAAGTAGACAGGTAGCTCACAGTGAGTCTGAGCTTCATCTGGTGAGAGAACAATAAAGAAGAACATGAAAAACAGGAACAACAAATAATCTACTTGTATGTGCATTAAGTATATGTATTTTAAAGACAACGATAGTCTGTTACTTTCTGTCTTAAGAAAGGATTTTAATATAAAATAAAATGGTCAAAAGTAAAATTAACAATGAGGATAAAGTTTCCTTAATGAATATTTAAATAAGCCATAGGGAAATTACCAGATTATTTTTTATTGAATTTCCTTTAGCACATTCAGAGTGAAAAAAAAAAAAACACTCTCTGGCTTGGAATTCTGAAATGAAATGAAGACACAGCCTGAGAGTACTTGTTACTGTTTCTAGAAGTGAGAAACAAGGGTTTGTCTAAGACTGTGCTGAGTGGAACTGCATGTAACCTTGTAAGGAAGACACCACTGTGGTCCTTAGTAAGGATGTCTTGTCCTCTTCCCATAAAGTTGCAGTAGTCAGTGGATTAGTACAAGGGTTTTATATTAGAATGTCTTAGTTATCAGGAACATAAGAGTTTATCTCAGAGCCAGTATACAGGCTTCAAGTTAAAAAAAAATTCATTTTTGATTCCTGTGCTTACATGACTGTCTGTGCTGACATTATTGTCCACTAAAGTCTTGTTTGTTTTTGTTGCTGTGTTCTGTGCCTTTCATAAAAGCAACTCTACTCTGAGATAAATAAGTCTCCAGGTAATGCCAAAAAATGAGCAAATCATCATGTACCCTGGATATTATTAGAAGGATAAATATTACATCCATCTCTGGCTTTAAGAAAAAGAAAATGTACATACAGTACAAAATTATCCCTGATGGGAGATGCAAGAAATCAGAAAGGGGCCATTTTAAATGCTCAGAGTGAGGAGCTTCATATCTTCAAGCTGAAATTTTATTTTCTGTTTATGAATTTTTTATTTAGTTGTATTAAAATATACCCAATTCCAAATGCATTGTGCATTATAAAATGTCTTTATTTAGTTTGGTCCCAATAATTCTGTTATTGCCCTCATCATACAGATGGCTTCTAACAAATATGAAGGATAATTACTATGGAATAATACCAGTTACGATTCTATCAAATATATCTAACACAGAGTTTGTACTCGTGGATTTTTTTAAGGCAATTCAAATGCTCCTTCTATCTTCCATGCTGACAGAGTCTGTGTAGATAATTTTTTAGTTTGAATTATGGAAATAATAGGAGACATTAGCCAAAGGTGTTTGTTTTCTTATCACATAGTTAGGTAGAGGGAATGACTCAAGTAAGGGTTAAGCTCTAATTAAATGCCACAGTGATGAGAAGCCACCTAGAAGACTCACAGCCTTTTAATTTGTTTCTGCAGTACTCCATCTGCAGCTGCCGAACCTCTTTATAGCCACCAAATTCGTGTTTCTCTTCTCTTCCCGGGCACCTTTTGTTTTCTCCTGTGCTATGAAATTACTAGAATCAGAATTTATATCTGTTTTTGGTGTGAGTCTCACAGAGTGCTTCCTTACCCTATTGAATTTCATGCCATAGTTCACAGTAAATGTTTGCCAAATGAATTAATTATAGAAATTTATTCTCACTGTTTTGTATGACAGTGATAATATTTCTTTGGTTTATGAACAGGTGTCAGATGAACAAAGGTGAAAAGTTAAGCTTGGCATAGATTAATGAAAGGTGCATAAATGAAGTTCTGCCACCTTTTAGAATGTATTCTTTTACAAATATATGCACATATATACATATATACATAATGTATTTTGAGTATAGTCACCTGATTGTTCCCTCTAACCCCCTCCCTCTCTAACTGAGTCTCCCTTTCTCCAACAGTCCCCATGCTACTGTTATGTCTTGTGTGTCTGTGTGACTCGCAGCATTTAATTAAGGCTGCTTGCAAGAGTGTGGGTGAGATTTGCTTATTTTAGTAAGTACAATTTACTAGTGGCTATACTGAGATGTATGGCTCCTCTTCCACCAGCAACCACTAAAATTCTTAGCTCACAAGGGAGGGGAGAGGCATTTGAGCTCCCCTCTCATCCATGCTAGAATGTTAGTGTGCCCCATCTTGTGCCAGTCTTAAGCAGGTAACCACTACCACTGTGAGCCCACAGGTGCTAAATCCATGTGTCATCCAGAAGACTGTTCCCCAGCACTCCTTCCCATCTCCCTGCAATCTTTCTACCTCTCCATCCATGTTCTCTGAGGCACCGAGGGGTGATATTGATGTTCTGTTTAGGGCAGAGTACCCAATGGTCACTGATTCTCATCACTTTGACCCGGAATGAGTTTCTGAATTTGCTGCTGCCCACTCAAAAAAGCACATTCTCTGACCAAGACTGAGAGAAGCACTAATCTACAGGTATAACACAAATATTTAGAGGACAGTTGGAGGCATATCCGTAGAAGAACATCGGCAGGTTTTCCTCCTGGAGCCTATGAATCCTCCAGCCATGGGGATTTGAGCAGGCGTACGGTTCCAGATGTGACTTCTCTCCAGAAGAGTGCACGTCAAGCCAGGGAGAAGGCAGTCGGCAATGCTGACTGCTAGTAACAGTCAGTCGGTCGTTGATTCTCAGGGGAGCACTGAGGAAGTGCTTAGTATTCTCAACACTAGGCTATGACTCCTCAACCATACTAAGAGTTGTTATATTCTAGAGGAGAAGCAATAACACATGAGGAATGTAGGTGAGAAAAACATTAGCGATATCATTGGGAAACTTCTTTAAAAGTAGAACCAGTATTAGCAGCCAGATGAAGTTTGTCTAGCAAAACTAGAAAGGGGTCTAATGGACTGTGGCTGAACCCCAGATACCACAAGTAATCCCAACAGTGGAACCTTGGGGATCACTTGGGGAAAAGTGAAGAATAAGACCTCTTCATTCACCGGGTGGACATGGGAAAACATAAAACAGCATAGATTACCATGGAAATATGAAGTATTGTTGCTGCATATAATAAGATAACCCCACACTAGTCCAGAATGGAATATAATAAAGGTTTCTTTATTATTTAGGAGTAGACTCACAGAAAAGGCAGTGATCAGCAGTCCTCTGCATGGGTGGGGAACTGGGACCAAACCAGCAGCCAAAAGGATCCCTCCCCTGCATGCTTTGACATCTGTATATATAGCTATATAGCACATGTGACCATGACCAACGTCTATTGGCTGAAGGAGTTGCCACAGCAAAGTATCTCGTTTTGACAGAAACAGATGAAGATCATTAGTTGTGACTAACTATGTTGAGAAAGTATTAAAAACAGACAGCAGGAAATCAAGAAGGCAATGCTAACCAACAAAACTGCCAAGCTTGAAGACAATATTCCACGTACTTGAAGAAAAAGGGGCATCTTTCCTAATCCCATTGCAGAATGGCTCTTAGAGTAGCCTGGCCTCTGTGTAAGGCACAGCCACTTTGGGTGACCATGACTTGGTATGCGTTGGCCAAGACATTGACCAGATTGCTGGAGTCTGGGGGAAGCAGGAAAACTGGAGAAATGAGAATGGATATTTGAGGAGAGAAAAGAGCCCATAATATCAATGGGAGATATGAACACCAGTGACAATGATGAAAGCTCTGTGTGAGGGACTTATACTACATAAGTATAATATGCTGCGTGATGTGGGTTGTTCAAGGCTACTAGTGCAAACCTTTTATATTGCTAAGTATGACCTTGGGTTGGTTAAGACTGTTTTGAGACATTAAGTGGCAGTTGAGAGCTCTGTTTGAGATGAGGAAATGGTGCAGAAACAAGGGTGTGCAGGGAATGAAAGGCAAGTTGGAAACTTTTGAGAGGGTAAGGGAGGAAAGTATGACCCTAGCACTCCTGACCTGAAAGAGCTCAAGGGTCCTTTATCTTCTATTCTGATGCTGTGGCAGTTTGAGGTGATTTTATTTAAATTTTTGTGGACAATGTGATCTGTATCAATAAAGAACTTGGATCCTCAAGGGCTTCCACCCTTGCTCCCACAGGAAACTCAGAAAAAAATATTCACTTATTCATTCACTTACTCATTCAAATCACTGTCAGGAGAGCAATTTAGACATGAAGGCTGAAGTTGTGGAGGAAATTACACAATGTTCCCATGCCATGGGGATTCTACTGAGCTGGCCACACTGATAGGACAGTTGTAAAAGAGAAGCAAAGGAAGGGGTGACTGGTCTACAGATGAGATACCTGGAGATGCATTGTCAGATGTTATTTAAATGATGGATTTCTTCCAATTAGGCCATACAAACTCTTGAACTATAGGAATGTCATTTGTGTTAGTCACTGTTCTATTGCTATGAAGAGACACCATGGCCAAGGCAACTCATATAAAAGAAAGCATTTAATTGGGGCTGGCTTACAGTTTGAGAGATTTAGTCAGTTTTCATGTCAGGCAACATGGCAGCATGCATGATGCTGGAGAAGAAGCTGAGACCCAAATCCTGATCTGCTGGCTGAAAGAGACGCTGGACCTGGTGTGACCTTTTGAAATATCATAGTATCTGACAGTAGTGCTGCACACCTTTAATCTCAGAAATATGGAGAGAGGCAGGTGAATCTCTGTGAGTTTGAGGCCAGCCTCCTTGTCTACAAAGCAAGTTCCGGGACTGTCAGTGCTGTTACACAGAGAAACGCTGTCTCCAAAAAACCAAACAAAAACAAGCAAACAAAATCAAAAAGAAAAAAAAAAAGAAATGTCATAGTCCACCCCCAGTGACACACTTCCTCCAAGGAGGTCACAAATCCTAATCTTTTTTAAATAGTGCCACTCCCTGATGATTAAGCATTCAAATATATTAGCCTTTGGGACCATATTTCTTTTCTTTTTTTAAGCATAATTCTTTATTGATCCTTTGGGAATTTCACATCATCTACTGCAATCCTACTCACCTCCCAGTCCCTCCATATCCTCCGCTTACCCCCGAAGCATCCTCCAAACCCCTCCAAATCAATTAAAAACAAATCAAAAAAAAAATCTTGCCTCTCCATCTTTTCAACATCTCTTCATGCATCCTAGTGGCATTGGGTGCTGCAATGTGCTATGCAGTAAACAGTCCCATCCACAAAATGTTCATCACCATGATTCATCTGTCTAGTTCAAAGCCTCTGACACACCACCATCATTGGATTCTCACCAAAACTTCTCTTGTATATTCTGCTGGTGGTGCGGGTCATGGAGATCCTGTTGTTGTCTTTCTGCAGGACCAGCCAATTCATGCACTCTAGAATGTCATAGATGGGGTAGATGTTAGGTGGGCCAAACTCAAGGCACAAGATGTGGGTCTGGGTGGTAGTTAAACTGGTCAGTCCAGGCCACTGGGGTTATCCTGCTCAGACGAAGAATGGAGCCAGCTCCTCTATGCCTGTGCCATGGTGAGGGGTGGGGCCAATTTTTATCTGGTGCAGAGGTGGGAGAGATGCAGTTCTTCCATGGATAGAGGGGTCAGATCTCCTGAAGTAATGTCCAGTGAGGGGCAGGGGCAGGGCTAGCTATCTCAGTCCTAATCTTATTCAAACCACCCCACCAATCAATCAAATAGGTCTTCACCGTGCAAGGTTATTCTCCATTTCAGATAAAAAAAAAAAGAAGGCAAATAAAAGGAAAAAAAAGTAAATATTTTCTTAGAGCAAACTTTTCTAAATTATGTTCAATCCAGGCAGGTAATCTAGACTCTGTATAGGTTCACCTGCCCCAATGTGTGCCAGGAATGTGTGTGTGTGTGTGTGTGTG
>LOEQ01003221.1:127403-143328 GCA_001685075.1 Bramus lutescens | reverse complement strand
CCTGATGAATTGTTCCTGTTATGAGTATAAAATGTCCATCTCCATCTCTTCTGATTGATTTTAGTTTGAAGTCAATTTTGTTAGAAATTAGTATGACCACACCTGCTTGTTTCTTATGTCCATTAGATTGAAAAACCTTTCCCCAACCCTTTACTCTGAGTAGGAAAGACATGGTATTCAGCTGTGTGATCACTGGTGAGCCCACCAGGTTCTTAAAGTTAGCTCCAACCCTAGTTAAACACTGACACACTATAAAAACCCTAACTAGAAAAAATACAGGAGAGAGATTTGTAGGCAGGAGGGGTGCTGATAGGAGTGGGAGCAAATAGAGCAGCTTTGGGGATAGCCACAATACACAGTGTACATGTATAAAATTGTAAAGAACAAAAATTACTAGTGAAACAGTAAAACTATAAAGAAATAATCACAATAATATACTATGCCCCTAGAAAATGTTAATACTGTTTCACCAAACTGTCTGTTTGTGGTTCATACAAAACCCTTTATTATACGACCTTGCAATAAATTCACAGGGTGTATTATTCAATTATTACAATGTACCTATAATTTTATTCAGCTCTCAGTTTTCTCCTTTGAATTTATCACATGCTACTATAATAATAGCTAGCATTTAATAAGTGTGTGTCAACTGCCTGGTTCCTGGTCACATGGTTCTTCTTCAGTCTCACCAACAAACCTCAGAGGTCACTATCATTTAATCACCTTTTAGAGAAGAGCAAACTTTAGTCTGCAGGGTTTGTTATTTTCCAAGGTTAAATAACCAGCAAAGGGCATTCATTGCACATGGCAAGAATTAAAGGACAACATGAAATCTCTGTAGCCACAACTGAGAGAAAGCACACGCTGCTTCCTGGATATCAGGAGAAGGCTACATGGTCTTTATTTGGATTTCCACAGAGTTCAATCGTGGCATAAACAATGAGTCATCAGGGCCAAAAGTCTAAAGCTTTCTTGGTGGTGACTAAGGAAATGAAGCTGGAAAAGTGCTTAGCTTACATTTATGTTTTTGGAATACAACCTTTTACAAATGTAACAATCATTCCAAGTCGTCTTAGGAAGAAGACCACACACTGAAATCAACAGTAAGCCTCAAATGTTGGATGCAGAGTCTCAATGAGGAAGTTAGCTTTTGCTAAATCACATATAGGCATTACATAAAACAGTTAAAAATTTGAGTCTTAAAACATATCCACACATCAATACAGTCTGGGCTGACACAGTTTTTTTTTTTTAAGTAACTCATTAGTTCAGTAATTCTCCTCTCAGCACTTCCAGACTGGCTCATTATTTTGTCTGCTCTTCTATATCCATTAAGTGAGAACGCTGGTACGGAGTCACCACTGAGCCAAGCTATCCTCGGAGTTGTGGTCCCTCCCAACTGCCTCCAGCTTTGCGCTTGAACTATAAGTAAGTGGTTGCTGAGATTTTGTTTCCATAGACTCAGAGGAAAGAGTAGGTAGAGGAAGGTTCCATAGAGGACTTCTAGTGTTAGCCTCTATTCTAGTTGAGTTTGACGTTGAGCAACATTTAATCAAAGGAATTTCTGGGCTGATGAGTGAGTCAACACAGATTTCCAAGGCCCTCTCTTCATGAATAATTTTATTCCTTTTGACACAAGCAGATTCCTGGGAAAACAGAGCTAAGTGTGGAAGGTGATTCAGATCCTTGTTTCTGTGGTGGCATTTAGAGTTCTGATGGTGACAACAGGGGAGAGCGACCAGAGGGTAGCTGCCCATGCAAAGCAACTCAAAGTCATGTGAGCTTCGACCTCAGAGTTTCAACCATTTCCTTTGTAGATGAGAAGGACTCATAAAAATGAACTATTAAACACAAAAGAAATTTTAAAAATTTAATTGACTTTTTCCTAATATTACTTTCCATGCCCATACCAATACTATTGGAGTCATTGATGTCTACATTATGTCTTTTGGCTTTTGTCACAACTAAGGTCATCTAACAACGTTTTTGGGGGAGCCTATTCTATGTCACACTCTAGGGAAACAAAAAGATGTGTGCAAGGGGAAATACACAGTGCTGACATCCATGTCCTGTCATCACCCTGCAGAAGGATGTCAGGATGAGCAAGGATGAAAGAGGAAACTGGAACACTAACTAACACCCCCAGTGGGTACTAGATCTTAAGCCTAGGTGGAATTCTCATGGACACTTATGAATAGCTCAGTGTCTCCCATAGGCTGATTAACCCATTCAATGCTCTTTGTAAACCCTTCTTATCTAATGTTTTCTTTGCTGATTTCTTATACAAGAGCTGAAAGAACAGTTCTGAATCCCGGATTCAAGCATTTAAACTATCACAGTCTTATTTCTGTCTTCTATGGAGTAAAGTATGTAACTTATAAGGTTATAGACAATTAAATTAGATTATTCTATAAGCAGCACCCTGCACACAGTAAACCCCATAAACAACAGGTTTGAGTCAAGAGGACTGTACCCATCACTGAAGTGCCCTACTATAGTGTATTATAATAGGACCAATCCAATTTAGACTTTGTTTTCATATTTATCTGATAAAAATAAATGTCTCAGAAGAAATACCCATTAACGAGTGGTTACTACAGGTAAGCTAAGATATCTAGAGCTCCCTGACTGTTGAGTACAGGGAGTCATCACTAGGAGGGCTGGCAAGTGTCAGGGAAGAGCTGGTGAAAATCTTCTGATGATGCTCACAATCTTCACGTGAAGGAGACAGAACAGTGACAAAAATATAAACGCCAAACTTCACCTTCTATTGGAGGGAACTTGGTAGAGTGTTTTGGTCATGTGTATCCCGTAGTTCAGTGTGTGTGCTGTAGCTCAGTGGGATTAACTTGACTAATAAAGAAGCAAAAGGCAACCTAAAACATTATTTGGTAAAATGTCAATGAATCTTTGGTTTCCCCCAGGAACCATAGTGCTAGTAGTAATGCAGTTAAATTTGTAACTGCTGGAATGTCTCTTCCTGATAAAGATTTGATAGTCCATGTCTGAGAAACCTGCAGAAACCAGATCCTGGGTCTGTCCCACAGCAGTCTGCAGTGTCACGAGGAGCCTGCTTCATCCTGAGAAACAATCCTACAAGAGAAATGTGAACACCATGTGTTGGCTTCCACTCTAGTTTTCCTGTGTTCATTCACATATCCCTCAGTGTGCGATGAAGAAATTGTTCACTTCTCATGCCATCCTATAAACAAGGATGCTATGCCCAGTCCATGGATACCCTAATAAGGCCACCAGGGAGACTGTCTCACTGAAATGCAAAAGCAAAGTTTATTGATGCACATTTCAAGCTGGCAGGGACCTTGTCAAGGCAGGTGTCGCAGCCAGAAGAGATGCCGCCTTTCCTAAGTACCAGTACTTAAAGGCAAAAACCACAAGATTACATCTGCGTGGTACAGGGTAATGGGTATACTTCTGATTGGCTCCTGTCTGAGGACTTTCCAGTGTCCTATTTTTCAAACTTCACTTGCTGTTTGTCAAGCCTTTTCATTGGCTGGCCTCTGGGTGGGGACGTTCTGTGGTTATCTGCTCTCTCCAGGTGGCCATTCTGTTCTTTTTACCGCAGCTAATTCTGGGAACTCACTTGCTGTTCTGGGAAGCTATGCCTGCTCCTAAGTACAAGATGGAGGAACATTGGTTCTTCAAAGGAAACATGCACTGAGAAGGTAAGAAACTTCAAGAAATTCATAAGGCAAAATCCAGACTTGCACCTAGGCAGTCTGATCTACTCCATATTAGTGGAACCTCAGAAAATCCACCCACCAATCACTATTGCTAAAAATAGGAACATTTCCTAAGGAAAACTCATTTAGTCACGCGCCAGACTCCAGCTACTTGCTTCACACTTGTTATCTTAATTCGCACATGGCAGACTAACTTCATTAATATTTCCATCTTATCAGTGAAGAACAGAGGCTGTCAGAGGACATAGTGAAGCAAAGCACATTGTTGGTTATTAAAGATGAACCTTAACATAAGGGTAAGGCTGTCGAGGACATGTTTCAGGAAGCCGGGCTTGCATGTCATTCTGGACAATGAGAAGGTCAAGGTGGGGAAGAGATGCAAGGCCCTGCTTTATGTTTTCTGGAAGCTCAGGGAAACTGTGAAGATAATCAGTTGAGACGCAGGGCTGGTGAAATGTTAGGTTTGTGTGTAAAAACAGAGATCGTGGTATAAGAAGGAGACGTGCAGGAGAACAACTTTGGAACAGTGACTGTCACTCGATGGAAGATGCTCTTAGCTGAGCAGGCGCGGGGCAGGGTGAAGGGAATGAAGGGAAGATAATGAGTCCTGGAGTTGTTGAGCTGGATATAGGCGGCTGAGGATAGGGAGGTGTCAAAGGCTCCCAGGTTTCCAGATGTGCTATCAGCTGGTCGCAGTCACCATTTACACACAGTCTCCCCTCTGACAATGTTCTTGCTGCTCATCCTGAGGAGGTTTAGGCTCCTGTGAAGGCAGAGTTATGGCAGGTACTCAAAGTGCACAGGGACAGCACCCTTGAAATATTTGCCTACCTGGCTTCTGAACTGAATTATATCCTCTGCAGTCCCATTTCTAGTTTGGAATCAGAAACCACAGGAAGTAAAACTTAGATACTGCAAGAAGTCCCACCTCTTCCATGTGACTCAGGCGCAGGGCTGCTGTGTGAGGAGTAGGCTCAGAACCGTGCTCCCAAACACAGATCACCGAGGGCCTTCCCTCTCCCACCCATCTTCAAGGGGTCTGTCTATTGCCACTCACTGCTTCATTCACCCCTCAGGGACCTCTGTTTCGGGCTGTTGGTGGCCTGCACGACAACTGCCAGTTTTACCAATCCAGGGTCAATATGTTCTTTTTCTAGAATGAGTTTTGCTTCTTTTCTATAGAAACTGTTTATTTTAAAAAGAAATTTGAGTTTTAAATTCAGTTTAATTTTCCCCATCTTGTTGGAGTCCATATGTTTAGGACAGTTTTTATATTGCAGAAATCCACATTATAAGGAGGATTAACTGCCATAGAAAACATATCATAGTTACTTACAAGCAGCCCTAGTCACTTATGCAAATGAATCTTAGGAGAGTTGAGAGAGTTTTTGACTTCAGCTTGGGTGAAATATGCAGAAGACTATAGAAAAGGAAGTTTGGAACTCTCTCATAATTCATTGCATGAATATTCCAGGATTACTGACTGCTCACCAGGCATGTACAATTGTATAGCTGAGTGTGCTGAATCCCAAAGGTCAGCAAAGGATGTGCATTTCTAGGGTGGGCAGGCAGTTTGTTTTGGCTGCTCCCGCCTATTGCCCCAATCACCAAGTGAGCCTGGAGGGGCTTGAGCATCTGTTTGGGACCCAAGGAAGAGACTCTCACAGAGCCTTCTAGGTCTCCACATTGGATTTTTGAAACACTCCTTCTTAAAATTCATTCTGGTGGAGTTTCACTAGGAATAAAATTTTAAGTGAGTTTGGCCCAAGGTTTAGAGTTATTTTTAATTCTGATTCAGTAGGTATAAGAATAGATTTGTTCCAGCTCAAAATGCTTTGCTGTTTTTGTTCAAATATTAAAAAGTAACTTAGCAGGGAATTGAGCAGTTGGGAATCTTCTGGGGCTTTCAGATAAGGCAGAGTAAGACTTGCTTGTGTTCCTAGGATGGGCTGTGCTGTATTAGGCACCTTGTAAAAGCTCAAGATCTCAAAATGGGAGAATGTAACCCGAGTAAGCTCACCATGTCTCCATTTTGGTATACACCCATCAGGCTGGAGAAGGCAGGAAGGAAAAACTAGTAAAATTAGGTGGCACATAATGTCAAAACTGGTGGAAGAATATTACAAAGGTGGGGACTATTTTAACATAGAGATGTCAAGGCAATGGAGACCAGAAGTCTGTTTGTTATGATGAAGCTTAGTGTCAACAGTTTGTTTATGATGAAGGCCTCACAAGTGACATTTCTTACCTGTGTACTTAGATGTCTCTAGAGGGAACAGAGGACTCATCTACGTAGCTGGAGACTCTCGTCACTCTTGTGTGGGTAGACAGTATATGGCTTTCAGAGTAGGAGGTGCTGGATTCCAGGCATACTCCAGAGGTCACGGCCCAGCACCTCATGGCCCATAGCTGCCCTGAAGAGAGGTGTATTTAAATCCACATAATTTAGTTGAGAGTAAAACTTGACCCTATAACATCTCCTGGAAGCTAAGGCAAAGTCTAAATCCTGGCCCTGAGTCCCCAGACAGTAACAGTTGCTATCTGAACCCACCTATGCCATCTAACAGGTTGTGAAGTTCATACTCACCACCACAACACTCAGTACTTGATGTTATTTAGTTGTTGCTTTATGGTATCTTACTATTTCTTTAAGAATTTGATACAGTGTGTTTTGGTCACATACCTCATTCCTCCCCTCCACTCCTCCTAAATCTCCCTATTTCCCGGCCCTTCTGAACTTTGTGTTCCCTTTCTTTCCTTTGTAAATAACCCACTGAGTCCAAATTGTGCTGTCCATACACTAGCGGGTATGGGGCCCCCAATCAAGTTTGGCTATCTGATCAGGGGCTACAGCCTTAAAGACTCTGTCTCCCTGAGAAGCCATTAACTGTCGGTAGCTCCTCAGGTGGGGAGAGGACTCGTGAGTACATCCCTTATCCTTACTGGAATGTTGGTTACTTGGATTTTGTGTAGGACTTTAAGAAATACTTAGCTCTGCCTCCGTGTTTCTACCAAAGTGTGGCACTAAACAATGGCAAAGTAAACAAAAAGGGTCACAAATCAAACCTGATATAACATTAATGCATGTCCCCCACATAAAGGACTGTCCCTCCCCAGTGGGGTTTTGGTTTAGTGAATGCGGCCTGGCAGTGTAGTAGGGAAGTGGACAAATGCAGGTACAGGAGTTATGCAGGATGGTTTCAATCAAATGTTTAATCAGGCCACAGCCAAGAAACATCACAATGTCTGCTGCAGACTCTCCTCATCCTTAAAAACAAGTTCAATAAAACAGCACATGGAGTAATTCTGAGAATGAAATAAGAGTATCATAGCACATGATGGCTAGTCAGTAAATGACTCCTATTATCTCTGTGGTCGAAGTATTTGATATTCCCTCTCTAGATTTCAATCTAAATGTTATGCCCATGAAATGAGGAAGCTTGGGCAGAGGCCGACTTCGCTATGTAGGTCTCTCTAATAAGTGAGGGAAATAAAGTCTCTGTGAGTGATAAATTATAAAATCAATACCATGGTGGGAAAGAGGGTCTGTTGTTTGGCTGTGGAGCGCTGGCTGGTACAGCTCTGTTTGCCTCATTGTCACACTAACTCCAAAGCAGTTGCCAACAATCCCAATTAACAGACGTAGCTGCAATCCCATAGGACTGTTTATGGGCAATGACATGTAAATCCCATGTAATTTTCATATCCTAAAAAACTATTTTGAATTTTCTGTCAGTTTCATTTCTTACATTAAGCCTATTCTTAGTTGATGCAGAATTAGAGAACAGCCTAGAGAATTCTGGTTCGCAAGGATAGAATTAACATAAGAGTTTGTATTTAAATAATCAGAATAGTCTAAAACCCGTGTGACACAAACTGAGAGCAGCAGCGGCAGAATTTGGTGAAGTGATTCCTGTCTATGGCCCACTGACTCATGCCCCTCTGCAAGAACGAGCCCCTCCTGGAAACCCCTGTGATGGCCTAACATGGCACAATGTGAATCAACACTCTAACTAGCTCCCCAAGCTCCCCAAGACCTCCTAATGATCCTCTGACTTTCCTGCAAAGTTGGCTACAAAGAGGGAACGTACTGGCCAGGCTTACACAAGGTTCTATTTTGGTTGATAGCAGTTTCTTATTGCAAATTGATAGACTGTGATTCTCACTTTCTCATCAGTTCTTCTATAATACATTTTGATATTTATTTATTTACTTGTATTAGACTGAATCGGCGCTTCCAAATCCAATTAATTTTAGTGTGTGTGTGTGTATGTGTGTGTGTGTGCGCGTGTGTGGTGAGCCTACATGGCTGAAGGCCCAGTTCTCAACATTAGCTAATATTTGAAGGTAATTTCATGTTGAAAGGGCCTTCCTATGTGGTCACGAGTTTTCCATAGTCAAAATTTATGCTTCGTTATTTGTTCCCAATGAAAGCCTCAAACCCCTTTGCAAAAGGGATGCTGTGAGCGCTAGTTACACCGTGACAAGTTACATAGTAACAAGATAAAGGAAAGGGGTGTGAGCACTAGTTACACCATGACAAGTTACACAGTAACAAGATAAAGAAAAGGGGTGTGAGCACTAGTTACACTGTGACAAATTACACAGTAACAAGATAAAGAAAAGGGGTGAGAGCACTAGTTACACCGTGACAAATTACACAGTAACAAGATAAAGAAAAGGGGTGAGAGCACTAGTTACACCGTGACAAGTTACACAGTAACAAGATAAAGAAAAGGGGTGTGAGTACTAGTTACACTGTGACAAATTACACAGTAACAAGATAAAGCATCTGCTCAGTTTGGCTTAGCTAGCAGGACCATCATGACTATCCACTCTTCACATCACTTCAACTTTATATCCTAAAATCAAAAGGTTATAATTTACGTGGCATGAATTTCTAGAATCAAGAGAATTACAATAGACTTCCTCCAACTCTTAAATGAATTTAAAAATTACTCTGATGTATCCCCTCTCACGTGTCTGGCTTTCCAATTACAATCACTGTCCTCTTATGAAAAAAGGAAAGAGCCCCAAATGCATTTACTTCTGGCATCTTAGGTAGAAAGTGACTTTGCAGTGTTTCCAACAGCTTCAAATCACACTGTAAAATGCTCTTTCTGACCATCAGGTTCGCTGCTTCCCATCCCTACATCTGCTTCTTCTCCAGGACCTTGTCCTAGTTGAGATTGTGAATCAGGGTAAGCTCACTAGCATCTGTGGCACCAAGATGGATGCCCTGAAGCCAGAAACAGAGAAGGGATGAGACCAGATTGTTCCCCAGGGAGAATCTCAGAAGTAAGACAAATTATATCTCAAGAAGAAAAAGATAGGTCAAGCCCTAACACCAGAGTCACAGCAGGCAAAGACGAATTTAAATGATGCTAGGAAGAACATTTGGAACAGATGGGAGCTTGCCATCTACAAGTCTATGCTCCAAACCAGCCAGGCTAGAGCTGGTGAAATCGGCTGTCTTTTCTATAGCAGCTGGCCTACGTCAGACCTGGATGTCAGGGCTCACCCCAGCAGCAAGCGCTAGAAGCCGTATTCCTGGCGCTGAAGCCGTATTCCTGGCGCTGAAGCAATGCCTGAACAATAAACTCAGATGGTTCCTGGTTCCAAGGAACAAGCAGCAAATTCGGAGGAAACAAAGCCGGAAGCAGAAGAGGATCATGGGATCAAGAGTTTAGGAACAGGCCCCAGGAAGCCAAGTGCGGAGGGAGCCGAGGGACAATGGATGGCATCTGGCATATCTGCTCAAAATCCGAGGGACACTGGATGACACCTGGCATATCTGCTCAAAATCTGAGCAGAGGTTGTTTCTTATTTTAGGGATTGGCACATAGGACTGATTTATAAATTATGATACATGGCGATTCTTCTCTTTATGAAGTAAAGCCTGTATGATAGGTGGATGAAAAGCACATAAGACCTGCAGCGGTGGTTTTGTAGCAAGGCATGGACTGTGTGAGCCTCCCAAGCCTGACTTCCTTCATCTGCAGCAGCATATCATGGGAAAGAAGTCAGATAACAGAAGAAATGCCCCCACCCAGCTTCTCCAGAACTACCATTTGCTCCTCGGTGTTCTCTTTTGCTTCGTAGAGGAGAAGAGCCTGTGTAACTAGTTATAGTGTTTGCTTCTGGGCATAAATTGTCTCTGCCAATGCCCTTCATTCATTAACAATGTTAAATAATAATAATAATAAAATTAAAAAAAACACCGACCACTCTAACAGACTAGAAACTAAAAGAGAAATTTCTGATACACCAACACTCACCACTAATCCAGGCTTTCTCCTTCCCCACAGCATTGATCTCTCTATGGCTCAGCATTCTGCAAATCAGACCCTTCTCTTCTGCTCTGCTCCCACTCTGACCTTCCCTTTGGAAAGACACTTTCATCTTCCTTTTTTCTACCCCCTGAAGCCCAGTGTACCAATCTAGAGCCCTCGTGCATAAGCATCTTCTGTTTTCCCTCACCAGTATCCTCTTATGTCACCTTCTCTGATTGGACCTGTCTTCAACAGATCTAAATGCAATAAAACTAAACCGAGAGATAGAGAGGGACTTCAGAACTTGAACTTCTAGTAAGTTTCCAAGCCATGTTTGCATTGGTCCTGATCATCTCGAGGCACTCTGTGAGAACCATGGTGGAAGACCCACATTCATTTAACCGAAGAGCCTGAGGTGGGTACTTCAGCTTTCAAAATGTGTGGTTTTGGACATTCTGGGCCTTTGGCTTGTCTCTCTGCAGATGGGGCACCTCCTTCTGCAATTATTCCAGGCTAGAATGAGATGATGTGCAGAGTGGTCTGCATATCTAGATAATGAAGCTAGCGTTTTGTTTTACTGGCATTTTTATACTTGACAGAATCTTTTGATAGATTATCCCCTGTACAGCCTCAGCCTGTTTGGAAGACTAGCTTCATCTGCTTACAGTTTGGCCTTCCATAAAAGGTCCTACAGTGCTCCTCTCGATTTATTTTCCCATGGTCCTCAATAATAATTATAATCACAAGACTAATAACAGTTCTGGTTTTGGTAAAAAGAGCAATCTACAGGGTACTTTACATGTGTTTCAGTATTCAAACTTAACAATAGGACTGAAGCAAAGGTACCATTATCCTTCATTTCCTAGATGGGAAAATTGAGGGGCAGAAAGGTTAAGTAACTTTCTCAAGTTCTTCTAACTAGTACCAAACAGCTGTTGTACAAGTCAGTTGTATAAAAAATTGGATCATGGGAGAAAGCGCTGTAGGGACAGGGGTCATGTGCAGTCACTTACCATAAAACACACACACACACACATGCACACACATATGCACACACCCTTATCTTTTGATCACTGTTTAAAGTAGCTAGAATAAAAATAGAAATGCTGCAATGAAAATTATATGTAATACATTAAGTCTCTGTTATAAAATTGTTTCCAAAACAGAAAATCCAAATCATAAGGGAAGAAAGTTCCCCAGAGAAGCCCAGTCAAGCTTGACTGTATCGACCTGTGGATTTTGAATACTTTTTTCTCTGTCAGAATATTATTGTTTACTTTTTTTTCAGTATTGAAAACCTGCAAACAAATGTGACTTCTATCAAACCTTTCTCAGGGACTGACTTGGGAGTAAATGTCCCTTCTGTGTGCTTACAAAGGTCAGTGTAATCACTGTGAGTTTGGCATAGATGAATGCACTAATTTTCCTGTGCATGACACTGTGGAATGTTCCTGTAGTAGATACTTGATAGAGTCTCCTTTGAGAACTTGGTCTGGATAAGACATACATTCATTCATTCAGTTCCAAAACAGATATAGTGTCCTGGGGTCAGAATAAGTTCTGTAGATATCTGCCATATTGGAGCCTGGAAGGACTGATCATCTAATTCACATTAAAGGGATAAAGAAAATCACTTCACCATGGTTATAGGTGTGATCCGGTAAAACCAACGAAAACATCAGGGTCTTTCCTTTGAAAGTAACCTCTCAAAATTCCTCTGGCTATTTCAGCATCAGTGTCTGCCAAACAGGTTACTATTCCAGAGTGTGGTCTCCCACCCCTGGCTTTGTGTAGAGCACCCCATCTATCCAGATCTATTGTCCACATTCCATTGGTGTCCAATGACACCTTCTCCTGACTCACCGATGGAGGGTGTCTCCTATTCTCTTTCTTAAATATTATCAGTTTTTCAAGCCTGTGTATTACTTTCCCTGTTCTGTGGCCTCAGCATGGCTTGTCTAGGCTGTTGTGGAGTTCCTAATTGACTCTCTCCCAGTCTGCCTATCTAGTCAGACCACAACACTGTCTCTAGCTTCAAATAGTGTGGCCCACTGAGGCTCAAAATGTTTCTCTCAGTCACCATTGGATATTAGATAAATCTATAACTTGAAATAACCGCAGAATCCAGAAAAGTCAAAAGAAACTATAGTCAGAAGAAAGAGAAGGCACCCTGGGGAGAGGATTAGTAGAACACAAGTGCTATGAACCCAGAAGTGGGGAAACGGGGGGATTTGTCTGGGAAGGCAGGATGGAGAGCAACACAGAGGTACTGGGAAGGAAGAGGGATTATAACATCAGGGAGGTTTAAAAGGCCATTTGGAAATGTTTTATATTTGTTTAAACCACGTATTGTGTGTGTGTGTGTGTGTGAGAGAGAGAGAGAGACAATGAAAGAGAGAGATAAAGAGAGAGACAGAGAGACAGAGAAAGAGAGAGAGAGGAGAAAATGAAGTTATATCATGTGGGGGTGGCAATGCTCCCCAAAGGGCCATAGACATTGTCTTTGCCTTTGTTTACTACAGAACCTGAAGGTTAAACCCTATTACTGGAGACACCACACACATTAAACATGGGGTTTGGCGGAAATTAGCTGGAATGGACCTGGAAACCTCTCTCTGAAGAATTTTATAGCATCCAAAGGTATTGTGCAAGCTGCTATGTGAGAAAAAAATCAATAGCCTGACCCAGGTGTAAAGCCTAGTAACCACAACAATGGTAGCACAGTAGGATGTCCCATAGTGTGCATTAGTGGCATTTATATCTTAGGGCTAACCAGGAGTTGTCTAATGGATCTTAAGTCACTCAATAGGATTAAGTCCATTCCTGGTCTGTAAACCAATGCAAGAATCCATGACTGATGAGAAGACGGACCTAGAGAATAACCTACTACCGTCACCTTCCCTAAACCAGGATAATTTCTAACTGCATCCTAAATGTGTAACCTTATACACACAGATAAGCGTACTTCTCACCCCTCATCAAACAACAACAACAAATAAAGCAAAAGTTTCATTTTGTAGCAGACAAAAATTTAGTTTTTGTAAGCTCATCACAAACTAGAGTCTCCTGGGAAGAAGGAATCTCAGTTGAGGACTTGTCTCCAACAGATTTTTCCATGAGCATGTTTTCTTGATTAATAATTGATGTGGGAGGACTCAACCCACTGTGGGCAGTGCCACCTCTGGACAGGTGGTCCAGTGTCAGATAAGAAGGTGACCTTGGTGTAGGAGGTTCTTCTGTTCATGTCTTGCTTTCATTGGTTAATGAATAAAGAAACTGCTTTGGGCCTGGTAGGGCAGAACTTAGGTGGGTGGAGAAGACAGAATTGAATACTGGGAAGAAGGGCAGAGTGAGAGATGGCATGGTTCTCCTGCTTGAGATGGACATTGGTTAGAATCTTGCTGGTAAGCCACAGTCACGTGGCAATACACAGATTAATAGAAATGGGTTAAATTAAGTTGTAAGAGTTAGCCAATAAGAAACTAGAGCTAATGGGCCAATCAGTGTTTTAATTAATACAGTTTCTGTGTGGTTATTTCGGGGGCTAAGCTAGCCAGGTGGCCGGGACAGACAAAAGGCTCCTGCTCCTTAGAACATGACCTAGCAAGCCGTGGGGAGCAAGTCAGTAAAGCAGTGTCCCTCCCCGGTTCTGCTTTAGTTCCTGCCTCCAGGTTCCTGCCTTAAGTTCCTGCTTTGGCTTCTTCTGATGTCAGACTATAACCTGTAAGACAATAAACACTTACCTCCCCATGTTGTTTGGTTGTGCTGTTTATCACAGCAATTGGAAAGAAACTAGGACAGAGATCACTATAGACCTCAGTTTGTCAAAGGCAGACAGTGGTGTGTTCAAGCCAATTGATTCATCTACAAATATTATCTCTCACCCCTCATCAGAAGAGCTTCTTTTTGTAACAGGCAAAATCTGTAATGAAGAGCTACAGGCAATTCAAAGCTGCTTAAAACTATGAAGTTTTAAACAAGCTTCTTCAAGGAGGAGCCTTGGGTAGGCTCTGTAATCCCAAGTGGTTTGTCCTAAACAATACAGCAACACTAAGTGAATTCATCATGTTTTCTCTGTATGTCTGTGTGTGTCTCTGTGTGCATGCTCACATGTGTAATAATAATAATAATTAAAGAAGAAGATCTCATGAATTCAAGAGGGAGTGAGGGAGGAGATTTGGGAGGAGGTGGAGCAGGAAATGGGAGGAGTAGAAATAATATAAATACAGTTCTCATATATTAAATTATCAAAAATTTAAAATTAAAATTTAAAAGGACTTGGAATTCTCCCTGTGGCCTCTCTTCTTTTCTCAGATTTTCTTCTGAAGCAGGGAGTGAGGCTGCTTGGTTGTTCCTGGCTGCTCAGCCCTGAAATAATAACACAGAAACTGTATTGATTCAAACACTGCTTGGCCCATTCGCTCTAGCTTCTTATTTGCTGACTCTTACTTCTTAATTTAGCCCATTTCTATTAGTCTGTATATCATCATGTGGCAGTGGCTTACCAGCAAAGATTCAGCATGTCTTACTCGGGCAGCAGCTCCATGGCAGCTTCCTGATCCGCCATTCCCAGCATTCAATCCAGTCCTTCGCTCCTACCTAAGTTCTGCCCTATCAACAGGCCAAGGCAGTTTCTTAATCCATTAATGGTGATCACAGCACACAGAGGGGACTCCCACATCATTCTTCTCACCAATCCAACCATCTAATAACCTGCACATGAGCCATGTCAAATTTATAAAGATTTTTTGTCCCAATATCTGCCATGCTAAATCTGCTTTAACACCCCAACTTCCCTATTTTTCTGGCTGACATTTTCCACCAAAGTTCTCACTGGTAGATCTTGTGATCCCAACCCTGAGTCTCCCCAAGTCCTCCTGTGCACAGAGTTCGTCTTCCTTGTTTGTCAATAAAGAAGATCTCTATATCTACCATCTTAAAAGTCAGCAATTCTTAAAGACAGAAGTGCTGCCTAAGGAGAAATTCCATATAAAAAGTATCTAGTTAAGGAAGCTGCAACCTGATCCACCAGAATATGGAGACTATATTGAAAATTCCCCTTTGAATTTCGATTCATGTATGCCATGAGACTAGTATGGCAGCTGTTTTACATTCTTTTAAACTATAGTGTGAAGAACAGTGAGTATTGATAGGGATGGGAAGTTTTGCATCAAAAGAGGATGAAGTAATCAATATTTAAAGAAATGGGAAAAGTTCTCAGCAGTGGAAGCCATTGTCTCTTCCTCAGCAATTGTGTCTACCAGTGTTGTGGGGAATTCCTCCATCCCCTATCCTTGCTGTCTTTGTTACTTGATTCCGGATGACTCTCCTTCTTTTGTAAAGATATTGGCAGGTGGGACACAGTCTTGTTTTCCATTCCCAGCAAGGTCTCAGAGTGTCTGTGTGGATAATCCAGCCAATTCCCCCTGCTCTCAGTCCCTTTAGATCCAATTCCCCCTGCTCTCAGTCCCTTTAGATCCCATCAGACACAAAAATTCCCCATCATTGTACTTTAGCCATTCAATCATGATATTCCCTGAACCACACTTTTACACCTGCCTGTCTTTATAATATCACTTTGTTCCATTCTCCCACATGGACAATGATGTACATATACACTGACTAATCTTGAAACACAACAATTTTTGTCTGAGACTAAGTGTAGGGGACACAGTGTTACATACCTTTGGCCTCGCAGGTCTCTCCCAGCATCTGCAGCCTGTCTGCATCCCTGTCATTTCTGTAGCTCCTACATACATAACCCGAGCCAGCGGGTCCGTTACTTCGTGAGAATCCCGGGGGAGGCCTCCTGAAAAACCATGGGGAAAAGAGAAAGGAGACCATGCATATAAGACAAAGTCAGTCTGAGTTCTGTCAAGGTCTCAACTTTATTAAATACCGCATGTAGCTTATATACCTTTCCAAGGAGGAATTTAGTAGAGCAAGCATAAT